>JAMJFZ010001556.1:100000-192500 GCA_026225945.1 Cricetomys ansorgei
AGCCATTCCCCAGTTAAGGTTCCCTCTTCCCAGGTGACTTTGCTTCAAGTTGAGAAAAAAAGTAGCCAGCACATCAGTGTTCTGGAATTAACATTTATAATAATTAATAATAAATTAATAATAATTTATATTATATTATATTATATATTTATCCATATATTAATAATTAATTATATTCATTCACCTTTGTTGGGTTGCCATGGACCTAGCTGACTTTAGTCTTCAAAATTATGTGTCTTCTTTAGCAATATTTAAGCACATTTCCTGAATGCAAATGCTTCAGCACATGGTCATGAATTCCTCGATGGATGAGACTTTCGATTTAAAGGGCAAGGCAGGGTGGCAGGGTTTTTTGCGTGTTTGTTTTGTTTTTTCAGACAGGGTCTCACTATGAAGCCCTGGATGGCCTTGTACTCACAGATATTTGCCTACCTCTGCCTCCTAAATGCTGGGTTAAAAGACAAACACCACTAAGCCCAGCTGGATCAGACCTATAGAATGGCAACCAACAAACTGATTTTGCCCAAAATCTAATTTTTAAAGGTTCATTATAGGAACAGGGATGTTCCTCAGGGGCTGAAAGAAATAGCTATATAAGCCTGACTATTCATCTTAATTCCCAGGCTCACAAAAATCCAGTTGCGGTTAGATACATTTGGAAACCCAACACTCCTAAGTGGAAATGGGTAAAGGAGACAGGGAAATTGCTTGGAAGGTGCAAGCTTCCAACTAATGTGCCAGCTAGCCTGGAGCACATAGTTTGGCAGAAATGAGATATCCAACTTCAACAGGTAGAAGGGAGAAGTGACTTAGAACAGCTCTCTTTTACAACCACACATGCACTATGACATATGCATGTGGACACATAATAAATACACACACAAATAAATAAATACATTGTAAAAATTGTATTATATAGACAAATACAGAATTTTTGAGTTTATGTACATGGAAATCTGAAGTAATGACTATTATGTATTAAATAGTTTCTGCCAAAATTCATGTTGAAGTCCTAAACTTAGTATTTAGGAACGTGATTGTATTTAAAGATAGGGACTTTTAAGAGTTAAAATGAGGGGTCCAAATCCAATATGACTTGTGTTCTTTTTTCTTTTTTTTCTTCCTGGAGACAGGGTTTCCGCATGTAGCCTTGGCTGTCCTGAAACTCTCTGCAGACCAGGCTAGCCTCGAACTCACAGGGATCTGCCTGCCTCTGACTCCCAAGTGCTGGGATTAAAGGCATGCAGCACTACTGACCAACAACTTGGGTTCTTATACAAAAAGAAAATTAGGACACAGAAGAAAGACTTTGTGAAGACACAAGGAAACAGTCATCTGGAAGTCAATGACATAGGCTTCAGAAGGAACCAACACTGCTGATACATTGGCCCTGGACTTTTAGCCCCTCAAATGTGTCAGAAAATAATTACCGTTTAAGCCACCCATTTCATGCAACATTTTGTGACAGCACTAGTAGCAAATGCAATAGCTAGTAAACTAATAAAATCACTTCAAGGTTGTTTTGGTAACTACAGAATTTTTAATAAAAACTAAATGCTGTGGTCCTATAGGAATATTAGTATATGCTACAAAAATGTAACTCTACAGTGATTCAGTGTTTCTTTCGTTAGTAGAAACTTGCACATATTCTCAGAGTTCCTGGGTCTCTGGTTTTCCTCTAATTTCATGGTTCTCCCACTCCTTTTTGTTAAATTTGCATGTTTTTCTTTCATCTTCCTCCCTCTCCTTCCCATTTTTATTCTTTTGTCATTTGTTTCTTTCTTTGACAGTTTCTCAGCTCATATACAGACCAATCAAAAGAATTACAATGTGCATCATAGTTTACCTTCCTCTTTATACCTTTTACATGTCCTAAAGGGCCTTCTAATGTCTGTTTGATAGACGTCATGCCATCTGGCTCTCATTCATTACTAACTTCATAGTACATTAGTGGCCCAGAAAATTCATCTTTGAAAACAAGGAATTATTAACAGAATTGGTATATCTGCAAAGGGAAGGGCTAGTTCTTTTGCAAAATTATATCATTCTTCATGTTTTGTTTTAAAGTAAGAATTAAATTAATTGCATCTCAGAAAAGGGCCTGGTATAATACTATTTTCAAAGAAGAAAATTGTTTCCATATCTTTTTTTCCCCAGAGAAGTTACAGGGAGTGACTAAGAATATTCATTTATTCTGAAATCAAAAGGTAAGAAAATTCAGTAGCATATTTCTAGCATGATGTGCCAACTTTGGAAGATCTTATAGATAGCTTCTTTGACACAATAACAAAGCACATCAGCAGATTCTTCTCAGAAGAATTTCATCTCAGTAGAATATATGTATATATATATATATATATATATATTATACATACATATTCTATATATATAGAATATACATATATTCTATACACACACACACACACACACACACACACACACACACACACACATCCAATTTAACATGAGAGCAAAGCCTTGCTATTCCAAAAAGGCACAAGATTACTTCATGACTAACCTAGTTCATGATGTACTGCAGCAGTACACCTACTCTATAGGCTCACCAAAGAAGACACAGTGTAGAGGGAACCACCATCACGGCAAGCACCATACTGGACACTCGAACCCCTAGCATTTGAACTCTGGTATTTTTATTGATCCAGAACTCCTCAGGTGTTCTACTGATAACACATGCAGATCATGATCAAATATCCCCCACATAATCCAACACCTGCAGACAATACAAAATGCTAAGACCTAGGCAGTCCCTCACCCAACAATGCACAAAACAATTATTTTATACATAACTAAAAATAGCCTTCTAAAACAATGTACTATTAAACAATGCGTTTCTAAACTTATAATGGCATATCCTTCTTTAAACAGTTTTTTCTTAACAGTGGATTTCTTACCCCCTTTTTTTAAAAATTGAAAATTTTTTTTCTACAATATATTCTAACCATAGTTCCCCTCCTCCATCTCCTACTCATCTCTCATTCATTCAACTTCATGCCACCTTTCTCAACTTTAGAAAGTAAACAGGTAAGCTAAGAACAAATCTTTTTAGTATGAAAATTAAAGAAACGTTGACATTTTAATCCCAATATTATTAATGAAATGTAAAGCAAGCACTTGGTGACTTTCCTTACGATCAGCTCATTAGGAAAGGCTCAGAAAGTGTCAGATGACAAGCTAAGATATGAAAGCAAAACCGGGGAAATCTCTGGCTGTGCTTTTGTCATTATTGTTTTAATGACCACACCCAGTCAACTAAATGAAGTGTTCATTGCTTTTTCATGGAGTTGACCCTGTGTACTTTCAGGTAACTTGGGACCAGCTTAGAGGATAGATACTCCTCTTTGTCATATTTGATTCATTTTTCAGTTTAAATGAAATAAAACATATCAAGTCAATTATATTCTTGCAAAACACCCCATTCCCCAAAGCCTTGATTTTCTGTCTTCCTGCTAATGATAGCAACTTTAAGGTACCAATTCTTTGACCTCATCAAATCCAAAGCCATTAGGCCCACTTCACTCTAGCTGCTTGTTCCAAGGTTATACCTTCAATTACTTTGTACAAAATTTAATACATAATATTCTTTTTGATAAATACCCTATGTGATTCTCTCATGCCACTGAATTGCTGACCACACTTTGAGGAACACTGCTCTGAATTAGTATATATGGCTGAAGTATGGTTCAGAATTCTCTCTGTTGAAGTTCTTTGCCTTCCTTCTAAAATAAATGACTGCTTGTTGCCCCAATTCTATTCATATACTATACATTAGTCAGTATTGAAATCAAAGTAAAGTCCTTCATGCAATATCTTCCTAGAAGTGAACCAATCTCATTTTGAGTCACTAAGGTATTTCATTTTTGTCTTTAGCACACACTGTAACAGTGGATTACTTCTATCCATTTAAATCTTGGAGCTCCATGGGGCTTTGCTTTTATATTTTCCTTTTTTTATTTCTTACCTGTTGACTGGGTAATATCTTCCATACTCATGTTTTCAACTCTTACCTGTATGATGCTTATTCCTCCTATCATGTCTAGAGCCTCCATTAATCTTGTTAAAGTAGGTTTGGAACAAAAGGAAGTTTATTCTTTTGTCTAATTATATCACTGGTTCTAGCCCAGAGCCCTGGATCCCTGGAGCCCTAGAGCATTTTGTCCTCTTTATAGTCTAGTTAGTCTTAATCCTTGAACTGGAAGGCTTCAGCCTTCATACAATCTAGAACATTTAACCTCGTAGCCTAGACCTAGAAGGCTTTAGCCTTAGCCTTCCAAGACTTACTGCAGACTGAGTCTCTCTGACTAGCTTCTTTTGCACTCTGACTCTCCTGGTTCAACTCACTGTTCTGAGCTTCTGCTGAGCACTGCTGTGTCTCTGTCTCTTCCTGAGCTCCCAGCTTCAGCTTCTGTAACTCCTCTGTAACTTACTGTTCAACTTACTCTGCTAACTGCTCCTCTACTCATGGACTCTTCTTTCTGACTCTGTTCACTGACTCTGTTAACTGCTCCTCTACTAACTCCTCTGTCTGCCTCTGTTAACTGACTTTTCTTCCTGACTCTTCTTGCTCTAACTGAATTCTCAATTTCCTATGTAACTCTCTTTAATTGATCTGAGAGCCCACCTTTTCTCATGAGAATTGGTCATGTCCTTACTCTGTTAACTCTTTATCTGATTAGTCACTTTGTCTGCCATTCACTCTGACTCATTTCAGATGTCACTTCCTGTGTGACACTGACTCATTCTGAGTTCTGCTTCCTGTATCTGGTTCCACTTATTTTCTAGGGATTAAAGATATGGACTACCACCGATTTGTGAATACTGGGATTAAAGGTGATTACTACCACTGCTTTCAAGCCTCTAAATGTAGCCCCTGGAATGTAGACCCTAGCTTCCATGCAGGTTATTCCTCTACAGAATCTTCTGAAACTCAGATCCATACTTCCAGTTATATACTAGTTACCTTCCCTTGATTGATAAATATATCTCCTTTCTCAATGTTCAAAGCTGATCTCACTTTCCTTCTGTATTCCCAACTCCTATCCCAAGCCTACTCCACTTCCTCTGTTCTAGAAAATGGCTCCTTTATTCATTCAGTTGTTGAAGAGATAGAACAGTCATTCTATATTCCTTCTATCTTTTCCTATTATTCAAAGTTGTCAGTTCTTCTGAGATATATTCCAGATTTCTGTTCCCCAGATTCTCCCTAATATTGCTTTATATAAAATCTAGTTTATTGAGAAGTACGGTAGTTCATAAAAGAACTAATGTTAAATAAAGGCAAGAGGCAAATAATTATATGTATTGATTCTTCCAAAAATTATCCATGTTTATTCCATTTGTCAAGATAATGATTATTGACCTGGAAGCAGAGAGTAGTATTGCTGATTTCATATCAGAGTAAATATATAATATGAAAAAATCAATAAATCAATAAATAGCTGTGTCACTGGAAATGCAGGGGCAGAGAAACACATTAAAAATGACCTGAAGATATAATCAGACAAATTCAAAATGTGACAAGGGGAAATGAGGTTAAATGAACTATTTTATATTACTAGAGATAAAGAATACTACATGGTAATGTTATTTGATCCTAAGCAAGAATATTTTTAAGACACTTGAGAAATTTTAAACACAGATTGGCTACTGAGTGTTAGTAAATTATTATAAATATATTTATTATATATTTATATATGTCATATATACAATATATATTATATATACATATATATAATATAATATAAAATATAAAAATATTTTGTTTGGTTGGATTTGTTTTTCATTTTCTGAAAAAGAGTCTCGTGTAATCCAACTTGCCTCAAATTCACTATATACCTGGAGCTGGCCTTGAACTGATCTTCTTCCTTCTGTTTCCTGAATGCTAGGGTTATAGGCCTATATACCTTATGCAAATGTAATTCAAGTAGGAGGTCAGGTTCCATCCCCAGCAGGCAGCTTAACTTGTGGATCTGAGTTTATCAAGAAGGACACAGGAGTATAGGCATTGTGTGGCAGGGAAATCTGCATGGAGGGAATGATTAGGAGGAAAGGTCTTTTTGGAAGAGGTATGCCACTAAGGGTAGGTTTTGAGATTTAAAAATCCCACACTAGGTCAGGTCCTTCTCTCTCTCTCTCTCTCTCTCTCTCTCTGTCTCCAACTTGTGGATGAAGATATAAGGTCTCAGCTTACTGCTCCAGTGCCATTCCTGCCTGTCTACTGCCATGCTCCTCACCATGATGGTAGCAAGCCCCCAATTAAATGCTTTCTTTTATAAATTGCATTGGTTACGGTGTCTCTTCACAGCAATAGAACTGTGACTAAGGCAGGGTACACCAGAAGCTTTGAACTGTATTATACTATGTTGTCCAGATTGCTTTCACAAACATTTATATTAATGATGTACAATCGGATGTCATTGTTGGAGCCTGTGTTTTTGTTGCCATGGCTAGATGTGCAGCAGACTGTTACATAACCAGCTTCCTATGAAGACCTAAGACTTGAATGGCTTCCTTGTTCAGAGAATCAATATATAATATATATATTAATATATGGTAGTTATATAATATATCCCCACAGTTCCCAACCAGAGAAAAAGTATGTCTGGTAAGATCCCATGTTGGAAAGGACTCTACAATCTCTGCCTCAACTACTCTGGATTGCATGCAACTGGCACTTTTTTCTTGTTTTCATTTCTACTATTGCTGCATCCTTGCATGGCTCCAGTGATTGACCTAATTGGGATGGGGAATGGAATGGAGAAAGGCCAGCCACAGAAAGACATGCACACAAAAGCTGGGATCAGGCAAGATGTGCTTGCTCTTTTGGAGGAGCTACCACATCTCAGAAGCACAGCATCTTTTTTATATACAGTTTAACAGGGAGGCAGGGTTATTGCATACAGCTGAACAAGGAGGCAGGATTATTACATACAGATAAACGAGGAGTCAAAAATACTATATACAGCTGAAAAGGTGTTGCTTGTACCCATCCATAGGACCCTTCAGGGCAAGGGGATAGAGTTGACACGGAGGCAAGACACATAGGCTCTGGGAGCCAGGTGAATGGCAAAAGGCAGACTCAATTTATTACAGAGGGGGAAGCCTATTATAGCCTCCACCCGGTCCAGCGTCCCATTGGCTGCAAGACTGCAGCTGCTGCTCCCATTGGCTGCCAGACTGCAGCTACTGCTCCCTGGGCGTTTCCAGGTAGTTCTGTCTCTGGGCATGCCTGGGCAGATCCGTCTCTATGTATGTCCACGTGGGTCTCAGGCCTTGTTCTGTTCAGAGGCAGGTCCAGTATTCTCCTACAAAAAGGTTTAGCTAATTTTGGTAGGAGCAGTCTCTATAGTGGAGGAGTCTTCAGGCTGTAAATATGCAGAGTCAGAAAGCTATGGTAAACATTTCTGCACACACTGTCAACTCAGCCCACAGGAAGGCTTTGCTATCCCTCTGAGCCTTATTTAAGGGAAAGCATTGCCTTCCCATGTGGCTGAGACATTCGGGTCCTTGACATGGCCATTCCCATGCAAACCAATACACATTTACTCGGGACCTCATTTGTTCCCCATGTACTACATAGTTTTTCTGTGGCAAATGTAGTCATGAGTAAAACTTATTTTTCAGTTTTGTGATTTCTAGTGAATTAGTGAACTTTAGGTTGTGATAAGACCCCTGAGATAATTAAGAAAAGTATTTGAAGGCATTTTAACAAAGAATGACTAAGAACAGGAAAAACTATTTAATAATACTAATCAGAAAGAGCAGGATAAACCACAATGATGTACATGCCTATGAGACAGTGACTAACTGTAAAAGGAGTGATCATAGAAAGTATAGCAAGAATGTGAGGGGCTGAAACTTTCACATATTACTGATATGAAAAATAATTTGACAAGTTTCTTAACAAGATAGACATATGAGAGCATACAATCAAAGTAATTCTGCTTATATGGAGTTGCCAATGAGAAATAATGTGCTGATACAAAAACTTATATAAGAATGTCTATAATGGATTTATTTATAATAGCACAAACTAGAAACAATTTAAATGTATGATTCAATGTACAATGACCTAGCACTCCAAATGAAAGAAATGTGGATCTACAGAAGAATATGAATGAATGAATCTCAAAAACATTATGCTGAGTGAAAGATGTCAGACAAAAAGCAAATTGTATGTATGCTTAAATCAATTTAGAACTATAGAAAATCAAATAAATTCACAATGTCAGAAAAAATCAATAGATTCCAGAGTAGGGCAATGGTTCATGGTAAGGCAAGATGACTTAAGAACATATTTTCCAGGATCTGGAGATAGAACTCAGTAGCAGAATGTATCCCTTGAACCTGTAAGGCCCTGGGTTGAACATGAGCACCTAATGAAAAAGAACAAAAGTAGCAAAAATAATATCACAAAAACATGTTGTGGCAATGGATTTATTCATTACTTTGATCTTGGTGGTGATTTTAGGGGTGTATACATACTTTAAGACATTATATTTTTAAAGTACATGCACTTCATTGTATTCCTACCAATTATATCCAAATATAAAGCAGCAAATACCATTTATGAAAAAAATACCCCAATGTTATAGATTCCAAATTCTCACTGGTGTTCCTAGCAGTCAAAATTGTTTCTTCTGCAAACAGCAGAACAGAAATAGAGTTTCTATGAAGTGAACAAGTATAGAAGGGTTAGTCAATAGGGATGGAATTTAGATAGGGTTCCTGCAACAAGAACTGGGTAATATACAGGAAAAAAAAAACCAATAAGGAAAAGAGACAACAGGAAAAAATGGAAAGGGTTGCTAGATGAAACACTGTTGACAAGACACTCATTATCTGTGTAGCTGGATGATAGGTACATAGTTGTTTTTATTACAGAAAAAGTCTTATAAGCACACAAGTCATTAGCTTATACAGAACTACAACTCAAATTATTTGAAAGTGTTTGTGTACTGTGAATGAAAATGAGGGGAATGGAAGAGGAACAGTCATTATTTGCTCCTTAAATTTGTACCCTGTTTGTGATATTGCTTAAATAAAAATACAAAAGAAGGGTTTGTAAGTAAACACCAGACATATATAAGTATGTTCTTAAGTTGCATAAATCAGTTAACAATTAATGTAGTATATCTAGCTATTTTCCTAATCACTCATTTCTTAATAGCTGAAGTATAAAAGTGTTCAGACTTATTATAACTTGTTAAGTTTGAGTAAAATAAAGAATTTCTAAATTTGGAAATTATAAGTACTCAGATATTTGAAAGCTATTAAGTTTTTATTTCAGAATATATAATTTTGGTAGAGCATTATGAGTTGAAAAGAATTGTTGACAAGCTACTTATACATATTATGCATCAAATATCTTGTACTTCTATTTTAAAGACATTTTTATTATGTGGGGCATAATAAATAGCTATTATCCCTCTTTGCATAGTTAAAGAAAAATATCTAGAATAGGAGAGAATTCACGACAGAAAAAAAGAATGTCTTTGTTTTTCTTCCTCTCATCTCTTTATTTTTAGGGAATCTTTTTCACCATCATGAGAATTTATTTTACTGTATCTTAAAGTCTAGAAGTTTGGAAAGTTTCAGTTGATGAAAACAGTATTCTACCCTAACTGGGTGAAAATTAATTGCTAATAAACTATTATAAAAATTAGTTGCTAAGGACAAAGAACATGGGGACTATTATAATGGATCAAATCAATGTGTCTTTATAAGTGACACTATGGGATAGCATTGTGGAAGAATCTTGTGCACTATCTTCAATGGAATAACTTCAAAATAGATTTTTTCCACAATAGCCTCAATATCCTAAAACATTCTTAATATATAGCATCAGATATCTTCATCACTGAATTTACCTAAAATTTTCTTTGACTCGGTGTCTTAGTTAAGGTTTAATTGTTGTGAAGAGATATCATGACTACCATAACTCTTATATAGGAAAACATTTAATTAGGGCTGGTTTACAGTTCAGAGGTATAGTACATTATCACCATGGCAGAAAGCATAGCAGCACACAGGCAGACATGGTGCTGGAGGAGCCCAGAGTTCTATGTCTGGATGAACAGGCAGCAAGCAGGAAGAGAGAGCGACACTGGCCTGATTTCAGCTTCTGAAATCTTAAAGCCCACATCCCAAGTGGCACACTTCCTCCAACAAGGCCACACCTACTCCAACAAGGCCACACTTCCCAATTGTGCCACTCCCTATGAGCCTATGGTAGCCATTTTCATTCAGGCCACTATATTCAGTTTAATATAAGCTTTACAGTAGAGTACTAAAGGCACGTATTGCAAACAAACTTGGTTGGAATTGTAAACCTTGAACAGTTAATTTCTTTGAATGTTTGTCTCATCACCTATAAAATGTAGAAAATAAAATTGATTACTTCACAAATTTATTGTGCATATTCAATGAGAAGATTTGAGTAAATTGTTTAGCATAGATTTCTGTCATTCAATTCATTACATTTTTGTTTTTGCATTTTGTGTTTTCAGCCTACACATTTTCCAGGAGTTTATAATTAATAATATCAGACCCACTCCATTAATTAAAGCAGTGCTTTAAAAGGGTAAAACAGTCACCACCTACATGGTGCGACTGTTTTTAGAAGCCTGTTAGCCCTGTTATGATTTGGGTCTATTATGTCCTCTATAGGCTCACATGTTTGAACAATTGATCCCAATCTGGTACTTCTGTTTTGGGAGGTTGAGGAACCTTTTGGAAGTGAGGCCTAGTTAGAGAAAGTGGGTTACTGGAGAGTAGAGTAGACCTTGAGAGTCCAGTCCCACTTCTGGCCCTAGTCCCTCAGCCTTGCTCTCCCCAGCTCTGGTGGGAGCTTCTCTCTCCACCACATCTCCCTTACCAGGACAGACTGCACCGTCTCCATCTATAAGCCAAAATAAATCCTCCTTTTTTAAAGTTTCTTTGTTAGGTGTTCTGTCACAAAGATGAGAAAAATAATGAATGCAGTCCCCTTGCTTTCCCCTTGCTATGGTTAAGTACAGCCTTATAGGAGAAGAGAGTCTTCTGTTGAGTTTCATTGTTACCAGACATTTTGGCAGCCCAATTTAGGTTACTAGATACTGAAGAAACTCGGGTCCCCTCTTAGGTTCCTTAGCTTTATTAATAAAAGAATTTAACAAACTCAGAAGCTGGAGGATAATTTTATTAGAGTTTAAAAACAGACAAACTGGAGTGGATAAGCTGTAAATCTAGTAGTGCCTGGAGGAGGAGAATGAGGAACAGAAGGAAGAAAGGCCATGACATTTGAGTTAAGTTGTATGGAGGTCTGTCTTATGGTGGCAAACTATCATGTGGCTTTAGATAAAGAGTAAGGGAACCCAAAATACCAGAAAAAAAAGAGAAGGAAAAATAAAAAGGAAAAGTGGTACTTTTCTGGATCAGAATTCAGAAGGAAGGGTAAACCTAACTGAAACTCAAGATGGTTTTGAGGGTCTGTGATGGGAGTAGTGAAGGGTTTGGGGGGAGTGGGGAGTTTCTGCAGGTAGGAATTCTGAGAAGAAAAAATATAGTACCTCATTTAAGGAATAATTATCTCACTTTAGCATGGCTGAATGTGAGCTTGTTTTCTTGGGGTAGCCCTACCCACCTTCCTAAGGGGTAGTCTCTTGTCTAGGTCCTTGGCCCTCCCAATTAACTCTTAAGAGAGGAGACGATTCCATTCTCCCATTCTCCACCTTGAAGTAGAGACCTTTTTTTTAAAATTTTTTTTCGAGACAGGGTTTATTTATTGTAACTCTGGCTGTTCTGGAACTCACTCTGTAGACCAGGCTGGCCTCAAACTCACAGAAATCCCCTGGCTTCTGCCTTCTGAATGCTGGGATTAAAAGCATGTGCTACCACCATCCAGTTAGAGTCTATCATTTTTATTTAAGATTTTTCTTTATTATTTTTAATTATGTGCAGGTGTGTGCATCTGTGTATGGATATGTACACATGAATGCAGGTGCCTAAAGATGCCAGATCTCCTGGAACTGAGGCTGAAGGTAAAGATGGTTGGGAACTGATCTCAGGTCCTTTGGAAGATCAACAAGTGCATTTAGCTGCTGAGCCAGCTCTCCAGCCTCCTAGATTGTTTCTCTTCAGTAACACTACCATTAAATTTCTACCTCTTCACTGATTTTGAGTAAAATTCTGATTTCCTCAGGCTAGGTGCTTCTGTACAGTTAAACAATAGCTTTAATGAAGAGTCTAAGGCTAATTTGGATTCTCTGTATAGCAAAGCCACTCCCTCAAGCTTTATACTATGGTTAGAGATGCTGTTTAGTATAGTTTCCCAAACAATTCTAACAGTCAAAAATCACGTGCATTGTTTTTTAAACAAGTGAACTCTGGAACTTGTTACGTTTAGGATGAGGTTCAGGAATGTGAAGGTTTAATGACTACCCAAGGGATTCCTAAGAGCTCACAAGTTTGAAAAATGTTGGTGAGGTTAGGAGCCCAGACTTTGGAATGATACTATATACGAGTTCAGATTCAAGCTTCACTCCTTGGGGATAGCTGATCACAGAGTTAATTAACCACCCTCAACCTCTGTTTCTACCTCCATAAAATGTTGTTTGATGATTAAATAAATTAATGTATTTAATATGTATCTATCACAATCGACATTGAAAATATTAGTTGGCATATTATAGTGTACCATTACTTTTAATTGATTTAAGTTTACATATGAGCTGGGTGGCAGTGGTGTATACCTTTAATCCTAGAACTCAGGAGGCAGACACAGGCGTATCTCTGAATTCAAGACTAGCCTGGTCTACAGAGTGAGTTCCAGGACAGCCAGAGTTACAACAGAGAAACACTGTCTCAAAAAATCAAAATAAATAAATAAATTTACATATACTTCAGTCTCCTGGTCAAAATCCTATAATGACCAATGATGTTCTAGAACTTTTGTGTGGTGAGTATGTGTGGCCTGTAAGCTACTGTAATAAATCCTTCCTCTGATATTGTGATTAGCTGTTGTGGATCACCTTTAAAAAATCATTATGATTTATTATGTAAATTAGGCAACCAAAATGTCTGAGGATTCCAATTCACATTCTCTACTGTAGATGTGTTTAGAAACGTGTGCCTAGAAAGAGCATTTTTCTCATAGATCTTCAGATATCTTCCATCCTCTGAGTTGTACTTTGAAAAATCCTAATAACAGTGCACTTTGAGTTATAGTTTAAGAAAATCTTTGGAAGATCTTAATGATTTACCTGCTGGTTAAAAGTTGGGATACAGTAATGGACAGACAGAAGAAGACAAAATAAGGAAAATGTCAAAGCCTTACACTTACAGTAACAAGGAAAAGGCCATGAAAAAAGATACAGACAGATGGACAGTGCCACATAGAGGCAGCAAGGAGTTGTGTTGTTGCAGAGAAAAAACAAAGGAGAGAACAGACAGAAACCCAGGGAGACCTCGACAGGCATGTGCACAGTACAGACAGACAGAGAAAGAGACCAGCACGTACTGGGATGAAAGCTTCTCTTGTTATATAGACAAACAGGTTTCATGCAGGGAATTTCCCAAGTAGTGGAAGAAGGAGAAATCAATTCATTTTTCACAATTTTAAAGTAATTGCTATAGTAAAGGCATCAGAAAATAGATGGGGAGTAAGAATGTGATAAGGCAGAGTGTAATAAGCACCATTAAAAGTCAAAGTGCCTTTTAGTCCCTTGAAGGAAAAAAAATACATTCAGTTGGAGGATGGTGTGGGAGCCTGAAGGATAAATAAAGATTTACAATTGGAAAGAGAAGGAATTTCCCAACTATGCAGATGGCACGAGTAAGAACTTTGAACAAGAAAAAAGGGCATGTGCTCAGGGAAGGAGCCAATGGCTTCTGGGTAAAGTGTAGTCTAGTGAGCATGAGCATTGCAAAGGGGGGGTCATTTTTAAATGCACATGCTCAAGACTTTCATCCCATGTGCATGGTATCAGAGTGTCTGAAAACAGTTCCCTAAAATCTGTATTCTCCCCACTAATCACAAGTGTATAAGATGTAGCAGGAAACCAAAATTAGCCTTTGTTGATACAACTGAAGAGGTTTGCAGTGCAATGGACTAAGAATGCAGATCTGATTAATACTGAGTCACTTTGGCTCAGGCTTAGTGGACCGAAAAGGTCATGGTTTGAGTCTCAGCTGCTGTACTGTACTGAGCTGTGCTTACAGCCTATGCAAATGAGGCCAGATGACAGCTGGAGATGACTGCTAATTAATTAAACCTGGTTTTAGGTCATGCCACTGACAGGCAGATATACACACTTTTTATTTGGAGAATATGGTTCAAAACACGTTCTTTTTTTAGTTAAATGTGGGTGAAAAGAATAAGAAAAATCTGCCATATGAGGATATGTCTTTTGACTTCTCAAACTTTTTGTTGATTCCTGTCAAGCCTTAGGTAGTTTTCTCTATGACAGTATCAGAACTCTTGAATTATTATTCATTGGTAAATTATGTTAGGAATGTATTTGAAAGTAAAAAACAAGGTGTACAACGCAGGCACTATTTGAAAAGGCATTTAGACATTTCAGAAGTCAAGTAGAAATATTTTTTCAGTGTTATTTGAAAAATGAGGGAAATGTTTGTATTGTCATGGTATGTAGTTGGTGAAACCATCTTACTATTTTATGGCAAGTGTCCTTCAGCTACGAAAAGCTGCTCAAAGGAGGGCCAGTTTGCTTTTTCATTAACTGAGGGACCAGAGGTTACAGCTCCTGCTGGTGGTAAAACAGAGTTCGAGATTTCACATGAACAGTGATTTTCTGTTGCCATGTAAGCCTTTGACTGTTAATTATTACTGAAAGTATAGTCTCTGTTTCCAATTAACCGGATGCTAAATGTGTTAGTTTGCTTTCTGTCATTGTGGCAACATAGTTCATATAGAAACAAATAACTTAAAAGGAAGAAATGCTAACTTCGGCTCACAGGTTTGGAAGTTTCTGGCCTTGGTCTCCAGCCCTGCTACTTGACACTGTGGCATAGTGGCAGGAGTCATGTGGAAGAATAAAACCATTTACATCAAGGGGGCCAGGAACACAGATCCAGAGCCACAACAGGATCCTAACATACCATCCAAGGCTCCATTCCAAATGGCCTTTTTCCTTCAACTAGTCCCAATCTTCAGCAATTTCCAACTCTTTCCAACAGCATCATCAGCTGGGACCAAGATGTTAAACACAGGAGGCTATAGAGGATATTGAAGATCCAAGTCAGCTTCATGGGAACAGGCACCCAGGAACAGCCTTCCAGATAGATATTCCTCTTTCTATACAAGATTGCACATGTAGCAGGTTCTCACAAAGATTTAATGTAAATGGTAGTAGGACAGAAATTAAAGCAATGGGACACATTGTCCCAGGTATGTGTCATTGCAAACACAGAGCAGCATGGGTGAAAAGTGGCTCATCTATTCCAGTACTTCCTATTTATGCTGTACGCCATTAAGGCTGTAGTGTATTTAGGGTCGATTATAATTGAGTCACTATTTGCAGGATGTATAGAAAACCAAGAAAATTGGTAGAGCACATTTAAAAGACTTGAGGGAAAGGAGTCATCCCCTCCCTTAATGTCTATAGGCCCCAATGTATGCATAATAGACATTTGAATGAATCTGTTCACTTCTACATTTGCATAAAAATGAATGAATAGGTACCTTTGCTTCAAATGAATTGTGTAAAAACATTAGCAATAAAGAGAAGCTGTTCTTTGTGTAGATCACTGGTCCTAGAGTTGAAGTTGTCATATGTGAAGAGGATTTGACATTACAAATAGCAACATTCTATAAAAAATAGACAGTTCAGAGTTTTGTCTTTTTATATACATTCCCACCTTACTAACAATGGTCACTAGCAAATACAAGGTAATTCTGACTATTCTAAAAATCATGCAACTTTCATTTTCCTGTCCCTGCAATTGTAAACCAGAAATAAAAAAGCTGATAGGAGCCACCATTTGGGTGAGAAGGAAAAATACACTTACTAACTTCCTAAAGTCGTTAAGAATCAGAAAGCACTGGGCATATAGCTCAGTGGGTAAGGTGTGCAAGTGTGATTTTCAGCACTCACTGTGCCTGTAACTCTGGTGCTGGGAGGCAGAGAAAGGAAGATTCCAGGGATTTAATGACAAGCCAGTCTAACCAATCAGTGAGCTCTAGGTTCATTGAGAAACCCTGTCTCAAAAATGAAGTGGAGAGTGATAAAGGAAAGCATCTGATGTTGATTGACCTTTAGCCTTCACAGGCACATATATGGGTGAGATGTGCATTCGCCACCCCATCATATGCATATATTTAAAAAAAAGGAATCAAAAGGTATGATGCAAATTATTTCAGATACCTAATCATGTGTTACATAATTAAAAAAAAATTCATTCATTGGAATTATTTCTCAGAATTATTACCCAAAGTCTACTTCTGTCTTGGACTCCAACAGTTGACAAAATGTTCATTAAGTGAAGTCAGCCCCATCTACACCTGTCAAAACCAGGCTTTAGACTCACTGACAGAACAGACAAGTGATGAAAGGATGGGGTGGGTATCCTAGTGAGATTTACAGGTTGTAGGCAGGCTGGGAGGCTGGAAATCTGTGACCATCCCAACAACAAGTAATAAATAGATCCAAGTTATGCTGTCAAGTAGAGTTGGTAGAAAGAGGGGCTTGAAGAGATGGCAAGGAACATGGCATGAAGATGCTTAAAGCAGGCCTATTGTAATCATGGATAAAGAGTCATTCTATACATGGATTCCAGATAAGGTCTGAAGCTAAAGTGGACTATAATAAAGCAGAAAGTCAAAATGACATCTAAAATAGAGGTATAAGCACTAATATTTGAGGCTTCAAAGTTGAGAAGGCAGTTGGACCTGAAGATAGTTCAATGGCACCAGCTCTTGGGATCAATTAACTACTGGGGGTTCTAAAGTACATATTAAGATTAATATATTCTTATGCTAGCTCTATTTAATCAGGTAGTTACTATCATTCCCAAACATGAAAATATTATTTTTTTATGTGAGCCATTACTTCCACTTCTAATGTTAAAATGTGCTCTGTCACATAGTCTTTCAAAAATATTTATTAAATGTTATTTTTCAGATACTGTGGCATACCGAGAGGAATAAAGCACAGATTTTGTTTGGACTTAGAAAGCATGCAGGTTTATGAATAAGGTAAACAACTAAAATGATGATTCAATTATAGTGTGTAATAAGCCCAAAGGAATCACGGAGCATTCATTCATTCTGTTAATCAAATGTATTGAGTGCCTTCTATTTTCAAGCAGTAGTCTGGAAACCAGATGATGACTTTAAACTTAGACTTGTGGTGCATAAAAAAATATTTCCAAGGAAACCAACATGGTGGGTACACAGCTGTATCTCAGGAGGCTAAAGCTGAAAGACCAGAATTCAAGGCTAGACTGGGCAATACATCAAGATCCTGTATCAATAAAGAAACATTGTTTTTCTGGTAAACTGAATGCATGTTGTCCCGACACGCCTATCGTTTCTATCAGTAGGCATCCCTAGGGTCTCCATTTGGGAATCTCCTCTAGTCTTCCCTCTAATCTACAATCTCTGATGCTTTTATGAGGTATAAACTACCTCTTCTCTAACTTGGGGACTCCATTTCCTCTCTGCCCTGCACTGCTGCTACCTGTCTTCTCAGTCTTTCATGGGATGCCAGCCTCCATCCTGTCTTCCAGCAAACAGCAATTTCCATGGGTTAAGTTTAGTGTCTCTTCCCCGGGGAGGATAGAAACTGGAAGTAAATGGGTATCTAGAACTTGGGAGCAACCAAAGACCACTAGGGTAGAGGCATGTTTTGTGGACATAGGACTTAAGTTTTGGACTTAGCTCCTAGGACAGTAGCTGTCAAAGTGGGCCACCCTGGATGCAAACTTGTCTTGATAGTAATGAGGGATGGAAGTTAAGATGCTGATGGCTGGGAGTGAGCAAAGCAAAGGTCCTGGAAAATATCTTGGGGAGGGTTTTCTTCTATCTGAGCCTCTCACCCATGTGACCTGTCTCACCCAGAAGAAAAGAGTCTGTTTCTGTTCCTGTCCCCCATTGCCCTAGCTTAATTTTATTTATTTTTAGTGTTATTTTCTCAGGTCTAGGCACTGTGACCTCATAACTTCTTCCCTCATTGACTCATGCATGTAGTCTGTCCCTTCCCTCCCCTTCTGAGCCTAGCATTTTAAAATATTTGCAGATCACATGGTCTGATAAAATTATCTTTAGGGCTAGAGAACTGTTTCAGCTTTTGATGAAACCCTGGGACCCACAACATGAAAAGAGAGAATTTCTCCCCCAATGAGCTGTCCTCTGACCTCAGTGTGCATGTATATGTACAAAATTTATAAAATATAATTTGAAGAATTAATCTGTCTTCTTGATAGGTGTGGTGGTGCATGCCTTTAATCCCAGCAGAGGCAGGCAGACCTTTATGGGTTCAAGGTTAGCAAGGGCTATATAGTGAGACCCTGTCTGGAACAACATCAACAAACAAAACAAAGACAAAACAGATGTGATGGCTATTCTTGGTTGTCAACAGACCACATCTGGATTTAAGTAAAACCCTAGCTGCTGGGTACACCTATGAGGAAACTTTCTTAATTAAATCATTTGAAGAAGGAAGACTAGATCTTTAATCTTTTGAGGTGGGAAGATCTGCCCTTAATTTGGGCCACAACTTCTGGTAGAAGCCTAAATGAAGGACATGGAAGATGGAAGTGTTTGCTCTTTGCCTACTTGTCCTTGCTCTTGCTGGAAACTTCATTCTTTCATTGACATTTAAGCCTACTTCTTTAGGATTCTGGTGTATCCAGAACAGCTAAGACATCCAGACTTGTGGGCCGAACAACTACTGGATTTTTGGACCTGCCACTAGGAGACAGCCATTGTTGGACTAGGTGAACCACAGCCTGTAAGCCACTATAATAAATCCCCTTCATATACATATATAATGTATGTCTATTATAAACATCATGAAACACAATAATAAACAATAAATTGAGTATTGGAGTTTGGTAATGGAGAGTTGAAGAGATACACCCCAGCACAGAAAATAGTGGTACATGCAAAAGTGTAGAGTCAAGACATTTTAAGTAGACTAAACTAGATGGGTTGATGAAAAAATCAAAAGAAATTAATATAGACAGGTAAGTACGTTCCTTATAGTCCAAGCTACGGACAGTGAGCTTTACATCATGAACCTTTTAAAATAGCCTAATATTCCCATTTTAGAAAGAATGTATTATAAGAATATTATGTTGTTTTGGAAGGAGAGAGGTTAGTAGGCAGACTACATAGAACACCTAGAATAATCTAGGTCATGAAGATGAAATCAAATGCAGTGGAAATTGAAAGTGTTACAAAATAATGTAGGTGTTAATTACAGTTCTATAGAAGAAAATCAAACATCAAAGATATCAGCACAGATTGGATACTGTGGTTTATACAGAAAGGCATCTCAAGGAGGACAAACAGATTTTTGTCTTAAGTGATCATATGGTTCACTAAGATATGTGCATCAATTATGTTGGTAGCTATGACCAAAATACCAGAGAGAACTTATGGAAGAAATGATATTTTTGGCTCACAGTTTCAGGAGATTTTGTCCATGGTTACTTGACCCCATGTGCTCAAGAAATACATCACAGCAGCAGCAGAGCAGACTGTTCACATTAAGGCAGGTAGGAAACAGAGAACAAAGAATGGACTGGAGATAAGATTTAACCTTTGCAGCTTGGGCATGCTTCCTAAAGTTCCCAGCACATGAGCTGGGACATGAGCACAGAGGACTTTGCATACATCTAGTATCTAGTGCTCTTTACATAGTAAACAAGCAAGAATAACACATCTGTGGTGGTTTGAATGAGAATTGCCCCACAGGTGCAGATATTTGAATACTTGGTCCCCAGTTGTGGTACTATTTGGGGAGGTAATGGAACCTTTAGGAGATGAAATCTTGGAGGAAGTGTACCACTGGAGGAAGGCTTTGAGAGTTTCCAATGTTTCTCCACTTCCAGTTGCTCTCTCTGCTTTGAGTTTGAGGTTGGAGATGTCTGACTGACTGCTGCCATGCTTCCGTGACATTATGGACTTTCACTTTGGAATCCTAACCCAAGATAAAATCTTTTTTCTGCAAGTTGCTTTGGATCATGGTGTATATCTCAGCTACAAAAAAGTAATACAATAGCCAAACCATAAGAAGATATCTCTGATCAATTTATTCATTTTTCCTCAGTTCCAAAAGTATCTTTCTGAAGTAACAATAAAATCATCTCAGTTTTAAAGTTGATGTTAATATAAAAGAAATTCTCAAGTCTCTTGAGATCAAGATAATGGTGTTTTATCTTTGTATGATATTATGCCTAGGCTATCCTTTAATATCTTTCAGAATATTGATAGATAAAAATATGTAAAATAATACTGAAGCACCTATACCACAGAAACCATAGTAACATTTATTGTGTGTTCATTTATTTCAGCCCAGTTAGGTAAGGAGAAAATAATGAATGGAAAACCTAAGAAGGAAAGAAATGTAGTAGAAAAGCCAGTTAACAGATGTTATTTTAATGTGCTGACATAGCTTTGCATACTTTACACGTCTATGAGTTTATTGTGATAACAGTGCTAGGGAGATGCAGGCTACAGGCTTTACTAAGTAATGGTACAATTTGAGAGTTTGATACTTCCCTAAACGTTTATTGTTTTTATTTTTTAAACAATGTCTGTTTTTTTTCAATCTAATACAGAGAGTTGAAGCTCAGACAATGGCAAAGAGAATCACTATTACCTCCATTCTCCCCATGTAGATGTTCTCTCTCTAGGTGGACCAAAACCAGATGAAGTACTCAGCAGGCTGGCACTTTTCATCATTCATGCACCTGATGTGCAAATACTGAGGTCCACATTCTAGTAACAATGATGACCAACAAAGGAATGGTTGAGTTTGGATTTCTGCACTTGATTGTATAAACCTGGTGCCTATATTTGGACAAAATAACTATAGAACAGTAATCATGCTTTCCATCCGGGTAAGATTTGGCTTATTGCTACCACTCTCTGAATCAAGTTGGTCTAAGGGATTACTTTAAAAGACTTATAAAATTTTTTGATGCTCTATAGGTGCTGCTACTATTCTCAGACACTCGAAGACTGCCTCTAATAGTGCTTGATGGTGGAAGAATGACAAATACTCGTGGAATATCTAGCTTCTTTTGAGCTAGAAGTATGAGTTATGAAGCTGTTTGTTGGATTATTTCAGCTTTTATTGGCAGACATTTGAAAAGAAATACTAAAAAATAAAGGATTACTCCTAAAATTAGTTTTTTGGAGGCTCCTGCCATAACTGAGTTTGTTGGAATAATTTCAGACACAAAGGTAAGATTTGCTAAATTATCATTTCAAGGCCCAGGGACCTAGGAATCAAATATGCTTTTTGCCATCTGTTTAACTGGCATTTTTCTGATGTAGTGCTCAATAGTCGAGGGTGGGGCATATGGGTTGAACTATAAAACAGTCTAAAAGTATATTTTTGCGACCTCAGATTACATTCATCTTACATCTAGAAGAACAAATTCATTTTTCTTTTATCCTGTTTTTTTTTTTTTTTTTGGTCTACATCTCATCACAGATGGTTTTCATACAAATGTATGTTCTTTTCTTGATTTACCTTAATTATTACCTCTTTCTTTCACTTTCTAGGGTACTTTGCAAAATCCTGAACTATTTCTATTCCAAGCAGGCTAGTTATATATCAGCATAGAATCAAAGGCTCACCAATCAGCAAGTTGGGAATAAGATGGCTGTATGCCCATAAAGACATTATAGTGATTTGGGTCTAGACTAGGTGGTAAGGTATCAGCCATAATAACAGAAGATTTACATTGTTACAAATTTACATGGAAGTAGAAAGCTATAGGAAAAAGCAGTCATGCCTTATGATTTGCACAACAGAAAGGAAAATAATAAGAAAGAAAGCTAATGTCATAGAAATGGCCTCCAATAACTTCCCATCTTTAAAGGCATTAGAGTCTTATTTGACCTTTCTACTTTGATAAACACTAAATGAAAGGGATGAATAAATTTCATTCACACACACACACACACACACACACACCATGACAGAACACTAGCTTGAAAGCAGACTTATAAACAATATGTTTGAGGTGGTGTGAATGAAAATGACCACCATTGGCTCATATACTCAAATGTTTATTCCCCAGTTGATAAACTGTTTAGGAAGGACGAGGAGGTGTGGTTTTGTTGGAGATTGTGTGTCACTAGGAGTGGGCTTTAAGGTTTTAAAAGCCCATGCCAGGTCCAGTCTCTCTCTCTTTTTTCTCCTTTTCTCTTTTCTCTCCTCTCTGCTCTCTGCTCTCCTCTCCTCTCCTCTCCTCTCCTCTCCTCTCCTCTCCTCTCCTCTCCTCTCCTCTCCTCTCCCCTCACTCCTCTCTCCTCTCCTTTTCCTTCTCCTCTTCTTCTTCCTCTCTCTCTCTCTGTCTCTCTCTCTCCCTCCGACCTACAGATCATGATTTAAAGTCTCCATTCCTGCTTCAGAATATGACTGTCTGCTTCCCACCATGATGTTAATAGACTAACTCTGTGAAACTTTAAGCAAGCCCTCAATTAAATGCTTTCTTCTATAAGTTGACATGGTCATGGTGTCTCTTCACAGCAATAATAAAACAGTAACTAAAACAATGTGCATCTCACCACGTAATTTAGCTAACTTCCTAAAGAGTAGCCATGCTCCATGTAGTATGAGATAAATACAGCTTCAGAAATGTATTGCTTTTTACTGTTATCATTAGATAATGAAAACAATATATGCATTATTTTACTTGAAAGTTGGTGGATCTTCCATTTGTTAATAATAATAACAATTATTATAATTTGAATATGTGTGTAGGTACATGCAGGCCATGGCAGGCACGTAGAAGTTAGAGGACAGCTTTCCTTTTTAAATTTTTTTTTTTTTTTTTTGGTTTTCAAGACAGGGTTTCTTTATTATAACTGAGACTGTCCTGGAAGTCACTCTGTAGATGAGGCTGGCCTTGAACTCACAGATATCCGCCTGCCTCTGCTTCCCAAGTGCTGGGATTAAAGGCATGCACCACCATCTCTTGGCTCTAGAGGACAACTTCCATGAGTCAGTTTTTTCCTCTCAACATGTAGGTTCCAGGTATCCAATTCAAGTTGTCAGTTTTGGCAGTAAGCCCATTTATTCAATGAGAAATCTTGTTAGCCTGAATTGATGGATCTTAATGAAAACACACATGCTTTAAAAATATTTCCAATTCTTATTTATCTTTTTAAAATACAGAGTCTCATTAAGTTCTCCAGGCTGACTTTGAACTCATGATCCTTCTGTCTCTGCCTCTCAAATGTTGGGATTACAGGTGTGTGCCACCAAGTCTTACCTTTAATTCCTTATTTTATGATAATCTTTTATAAATAATTATTTTAAATGTGTGTGTGTGTGTGTGTGTGTGTGTGTGTGTACACATGGGTTTGTGCATGTGAATTCAGTGCCTTGTAAGCCAGAGGCATTAGACCTGCTGGAGTTGGAGTTACAGGTGGTTATGAGCTGCCTGTCTGCCATAGGTGCTGAGAACTAAACTTGTGTTCTTTCTAAGAGCTTCTGAACCTTCATCCCAGGCCCATTTCTTGATTTGTCTTTAATTTTTTTCAAAATAATATTTTTATTAGTTCTTTGAGAATTTCAACTTTGAGTTTTCTCTTTTTCTTCATCAAATAGAGTTGGTGTTGCCCAACTACTCCTGGAAGTGGGGCTTGCTCCTCCAACCACCTTTCTAATACTTTTAATGATAATATTTACAGTGGTTGCATTCACAAAGTACCTCCAATAAAGCATTAGCTTCTCTTTACATTTCAAAAAATGAATATTATTTCTTAGAACAGTTTCAGGTTCAAAGAAAATTGAGAGAAACATGGTTCCCATTAACCACTCCTCCCAAGTCCCACACAGGTAGCAATTCTAGCATTACTGTTTCATTCTAGACTTGTGCATTTATTACAATTAAGGAACCTACATTGAGACATCATTATCACACAGTGTTGTTTGTACTGAACACTATGGTTTACTCCTATGGTTTGTTCTATGGATTTGGACAAATGTGTGATGGCATAGACCCACAATTACAGCACCATACAGAGCACTCCCCACTCTAAAATGCCTCTAGGTTCTCTCTAGGCATCCTTTCCTGCTTCTGCTGATCTTTATAGTGTCTCCATAGGTTTTTACTATTTAGAATGCTTTAGAGTTAGACCCATATAGCCTTTTCTGATTCACTTTTTTTACTGTGCAATATACATTAAAGGATCTCTAGCCTCCCTTCCCTTTCTCCTTCTCTTCTCCCAGATGTTTTTTTTTTTTTTTTCTGCCTCTGGTGTAGATTAAAGTTAGCGTATCCTATCCTGCATGTTAGGCAAGCACTCTACAATCAAACTACATAAGCCTGATTACTTTGATTCTTAATTCCTTAGCGTTAAACATATTTTCATATGCTTATTTGTCCTCTCTATATCTTCTTATTTTTTCCTTTTATTGAAAATAGATTATTTTCTCATACAATGTATCTTGATTATAGTTTTCCCTCCCTCTACTTCTCCTATTTCCTCCTCCCCTCCGCTATAGATCTACTCCCTTTTCGTCTTTAGAAAAGAACAGGATTCTAAGAGATAACAACTGAACATGAAAATAATACAATAAGATAAAGCAAAAACCATTACATTGAAGTTGGACAAGGCAAATAAACAGAAGGAAAAGAATCCCAAGAGCAGGCACAAGAATCAGAGACCTACCCAATCACATACTCAGGAGTCCCATAAAAATACTAAGCTAAAAGCTATAATATACTCAGAGCACCTGGTACAGACCTCTGTATGTCCTGTGCTTGCTGCTTCAGTCTTTATGAACTCATAGGCATTTTACTTAGTTGATTCAGAGGACCTTGTTCTCTTGGTGTCCCCCATCCCCTCTGGCTCTACACTCTACCTTCTCTTCCATGGAGTTCCCTGAGCTCTGAGGGGAGGGATTTGATGAAGACATCCTTTGTAGACTTTCCCTTCACATAATGTCTGGCTGTGAGTCTCTGCATCTATTCCCATCTGCTGCCAGAGGAAGGTTCTCTGGTTATGACTAAATAAGGCAAGGATCTATGAGTAAAGCAGAATATCATTAGGGTCATTTTAGTGATTTTTTTTACGCCACTAAGTCATTGGATTTACCCTAGGTCTCTATGCTATCTAGTCTCTGGTTCTTGGTCACCCAAGCAGTGTCAGGTATGAATTCGGTCCTGTGGAGAGACCTTAAGTCAAATCAACATTGATTGACTACTTCCACAAGTTTTGTGCCACCATTACCTTGGCATATCTTGCAGGAAGAACATATTGTAGGTCAAAGGTTTGGGGGATGGGTCAATGCTTACACCTCTTCTTTGATACAATGCAGAATATCTTCCTGCACCAAAGACACTAAAATAGGGGTAGAGGCTCCAGGTAGGCATCAGCTGGACTTCTCCATGTTCAATGACTTGTGTGGGTGTTGCCCTCAGCAAAAGGGGCCCCACTCTCATATTTTCTTTGGTAAAGTGTCTATTAAGACCTCTAGCACATCAATAGGGTTGCTTGTCCTATTGTTGAGTTTCAAGTGCACTTTAGGATGTTTTAGACAACACTCTTTTTTAACAGAAATGTGTTTCTGTAAATATTTTCATCCAGTCTGTCTTATACTCTCGACAATTTCCTTAACAGACCAAAAATCAATTGATTAACTAATTAATGGTGATTATATCTTGCTATGCAGTGAGCCCAGGAAGACCAAGAACTCACCATCCTAATTTTCCGGCCACCTGACTACTCAGAGTATAAGCATGCATGACCACACCTGACAGGAGTTCTTATTTTGAAGAAGGGCTACCTAATCAGTTCTTTAATGCATCACACCTTTGTTATCATATTCAAAGAGCTATCAATTCAGCATCATCCATATTTTCTCCTATGTAACCTTCTAGGAGTTTTTGTCTAGTTTTGTGTTTCACAATGAAGCCCATGGCCCATTTGGAAGTAGTTCTTGTGAAGGATATTAGATCTGGCTAGGGATTTATCCATTTGCACATGGATGCTCAGCTGTTGAGAGGCTGTCATTTACTGAAAAGCCAACGATTGAGAAGATTGTATTGTATTGCCTTTTCTGTTTATCAAAGTTCAATTGTGGGTGTTTATGTAGGTTTGTTTTCATTCGCTCTAGTCTGTTCTTGTCTGTTATTTTTTCACAAATACTTTATTATCGTCTCAATTACTCCAGCTTTAGAGTTAAATGATGTCAGTCCTCAGATTTTGTTCTTCATCACCAATACGCTGCTGGCTGTTTTGGGTCTTCTGCCATTCTTTATAATTGTTAGAATTGGGGTGATATTGATCTAAAATATAATGTGTTGAAGCTTGCTTTGATTTAAGGCTTTCAGTTATGACATTGAACCTGAGAAATGCAACAGATAATAGTGGCATTGTCTTATTCAGCTTCTGTTACAATGGCAAAATTTGTGAGAAAAGGAACTTAAAGAAGAAGAAATTTGATTCAGATATTTCAGTCTGTGATCAGCTGGCTTGAGTCTGGTTAGGTCTGTGGCAAAGAACAAACACTATGTTAGAAGGGCATGGCCAGAAAGTCTGTTTCCATCATGGCAGCTAGGAAAGAGGGAAAGGGAAAGAGGAAGGGAAGGGGAAGGACAGAGGGAGGAGAGAGTGGGAGAGAGGATGTGGGAATGAGGACCGATGGAATGGATGGAAAGAGGGGAGAGAGGGGGAGGGTTATGAGTACATGCCTCCAGGGACCTACTTCCTCTAACCAGGCTCTACCTTTTAAATTTTCCTCTACCTCCTAAATTTTCTAACTGACTCCCAATAGTGCCACCAGCTGGGAGCCAAGTATTCAAATACATGAACCTCTGTAGCATATTCCAGATCCAACTCTAATAGGTAAATTTAAGCAGTTCTACTTAATCAGCATGATTCTCTTTAATCTGGATAACCAAAGACTCACCATTGTTTTCAATTTTCTATATAAACAAGAACATCTGGAGGCACATTTGATAGCAAATGGTTATACTCACCAGACTAAAACTTAAAAAAAAAAGTATAAAAGCTTTCAACATTGTTGAGTAGGGTATGAAGCAACTGGAATTCTCTTACATTGCTGGTGGAATTGTAAATTTCTGGAATCACTTTGGAAAACTGCTTATCTGTTTTGATTAAGTCTAATTATGTGCTTAATTATGACCAAGAAATTCCAAACCTGACATATGTACACATATGACAGAAATGTTTACCAGGAACTTTGCAGCAACAGAAAAAGGGGAGAAAGAAAGAAAGAAGAGAAGAAAGAGAGAAAGAAAATGTTAATTATAAGAAGGATGGATGCTTCATTACCAGAAAAATGAACAAACTAGTACAATAGGCAACAAGATGGATGAATTTCACCAAGATAATATTGAATGAAAGATCACACACACACATACACACACACACACACACACACACACACAAATACAAAATGATGTTTTCTTTGATTACATTTACATGCATTTAAAAGATACAAAACTTATTTCTGACAATAGTGATTGCCCTTTTATGAGAGAATTGAAATGAGTGGGAAAGGGAATAAATAAGCAAGGCTTTTATTTTTCTTTCAATTCTATTTCTTGAGGTAGATGATGGGTTCCGCAGATTCATTTGGTGAAAGGTAACTGAAGTGTGGTTGTAATCATGTACATTTTGGGGAATGTAATTGTAGTGTTTCAATGTAAACACATATCAGTGAAGTTCTGCAAGAGCTAGGAGAGGATCTATAATGATAAATTTATATTTTAAAAGCTTTCACATTTTGAGTATTGAGAATCACTATTGGACAGTTGGTTAACCTCTTGAAGTAGGGATTGTTTTAGCAATGAGGGACTGGGTTTTAGATGTGTCTGATATTGAAGCCCTTGTCCTTCCCTATGATCATTATCTTTCATTATGATTAAATATTTTTTCCGTTATGTACTTATGCTAAACAGCAACAATTCTGGTTTTTTTTTTTCTGATTTTATATTTTTGGCAGAAAGGGATAATGAAATATTAAATATATTCATAATTGTAATTCATAATGCCAAAATAATGTTAAAAGATATTTATTTATTTTAAGCAAGGGCAAATGACTATGTATTCACTCACTCATTTATTTTTTTCTGGTGCTTATGTGTGTGTTGTCACAAAGCTTGTGTATATATGTTGTGCTATCATGAATACTTTTCATTTGTTTCACAACACTTTTACTACTTTGTTTAGTATTTGACCAAAGCTGAATGAACGTAGACAGTCTCACTACCTTAGGCACTTAGAAGCCATTCCGCCTTAAGAAGTTCTAATTCATAATCTTACAGGATACACAACAATACAATATTTTTCTATGTGCATTGACTTATACACCAAAATATTAAACTGTATCTGTCATTTTTCATCTGTTGATAACATTTGCTCAGTTCCTTAGGAATGTTTTATAATTCTCCTTACATTGCGACTCTAATATCCATTCTTCTTCAGGTTCTCAGTAAATTGACAAAATGAGTACACTACCCACTATACACGGGACTCTAGAACCTCCCTATTAACCTTTAATACAACACCAAAAATCGGTCATTTATTCTTATTGTTAGATTTATATCACTTTAATACTTTATAAACTAGCTAAAGTGACATACCCTAATAGTTTAGTTAATAAATGTAATAGGAAGACACAAATGGATATGAGAATGCAATTGTTTTCATAAAGGCAAACACTCTCCAACCTCTAGAGTTTGACCATTCTGTTTACTTTCTGAATATCATAAATAATTATTCTCTGATTTTTAATTAAAAATAAGTTGTCCAACACCCCAGCTCTGTTCATATATGTGCTTTCATTGTTTTACCCAAGGCATCTTACAGATGTATCATTTTTATTGTATTAATGCTCCAACTAATTTTTAAATTATATGCATATGTATGTCTGTGCACATAAGTGCAGATGCTCACAGGGTCCAAAAGAGGGCATAAAATCCTCTGAGCTGGAGTTATAGGTAGTTGTGAGTATCCCATTATGGGTACTGGAAACTCAACTTGAATCTTCTGATTCAAGAGTAGTACATGCTCTTTAATCACTAAGCCATCTCTCCAGCTCCTCAGCTCATTAAAAAAAATGTAGCAATAGTTTAGAAACCTACATGAGAATTTAGTGCGCCTTCATTTGTGATAAAATATGCCAGTTTCTTCATTTCAGCTCTCTGAGTCTACACTACAAAATTACTAAAGGAAAAAAAAATGGCGATAATATTATATAATACATATCATTAGGTGAGACCATTAAATAATCATTATCTATATTGTCAAGAGTAGTAGATCCTTATTCTGTTTGGGCAGATACAATAAACTAACAAGTCTTCCTTTGCAACTGAATCTATTTACTAATTATATGTGGGTCCTTTCCTCCATAGTCCCCTTCTTCCCAGAGGATAGCCAACCCGTTGTGCTCAGCCTCAAGCAGGACCCGTCATGGATTCGAAATCTTGGGAAGAGGCTGAGAACAGATAGGAAAACCAGACTTCCAGGATGACTGAAATCAGTGTATACAGCTCATTTTATTGTTACAGAGTCAGTATATAAGGGATCCTTAAGGCAATGGATCAGCATCTAATTGGTTATACTATAGGCATCCTAACTACCATAAGGCAAAGGGAGGTGTCAGATGGGAAGGGGGAAAGTGTAGGGCCGTCTAGAATTTACAGGTTTTTCTGTGCAGGGTCATCTAGGAGGCTCTGTGCCAGGGTCCTTTTTCAAATAAAGTCAAGAGGTGAGATTAGAAACACTCTCCAAGTAAAGTCAGGTGGGAAGAGAAGGAAAGCCCCACCCACAAAGAGTCTTCCATTTAACTCACATAGAAAGCAATGTGGACATGGTGGACTGTGACTTTAGGGCTAAATCCCAACAATTATAAAGTAGTTAATAAGTTTAAAGTTGTTCACAGTTAGAAACAATGACATAATTCATATACTCTCACCCTTATTTCTATAACCTGCATGTTTCAGCTGATGGGTTCTAGTTAGCTCTATGTTGACTCTGCCTCCCTAGTGTTGGGATTAAAAGTGTACACCATCATGTGCAGTGAAGATATTATTTCTTACGTTTTATTTATTTTGTGTGTATGTATGTGTGTATGTGTGAGACTGTGCACTCATGTGTAGGTCAGCAGACAACTTTCAGGAGTTAGTTCTTTTCTTCTATCACATGGGTTCTGGAGATTGAGCTCAGGTCATCAGACATAGTGGCTAGTGTCTTTGTCAACTGGGCCATCTTGCCAGCTTGAAGATTTTTCTTTTAAATATTTGATTTTGAGGAGAGATATTTCAAAACAATCTCTTAAGCCTTACTTTGTGAGAAGATCATGATCAGTTAAGGGAGGGAAGGAAAGGACTTAACAATATCAAGATTTTCATGAAAATTAATCTGACCTGTTACTAAAATCAAATCCTATACCCCATTTTTGAAACAAAATTTTGTAGGGTATTATAACTAATCTGCAACAACTGTTTCATGAATAGCATTTTTTGTGCCATGCCAGATACAAAGTGATCTCATTTCCAAATCCCCCAAAAACACAATTTATGATGCCTTCCAATAAAAAAGACTAGGCCATTGCTACAATCAAGTCAGTTTCAGCATTCCTTTTCCAGAGCTATTTTGCATATTGGGTCACACAACAGTTTTAATCTTAGTAACTGTCTATTTTGGGAGCTCACCTACAATCTGGTGACATTTTGGAAAAGTGTATGAAATCACAATGGTAACATGAAAAAAAGGCAAACATTTAGAGTTTAAACGATTATCTTAGTATAGCTACTTTGCATTTACAAGGATGCTTTTTAAGCACTAATTAATCCATGTAAAGTCCCTGTGAGTCTGGCTATGCTATGAGAAAATCGGAGTTTAGGAAAAGTGAGCTTTCCTAGCAGAGCTATATTTTTCCATAGCTCATTTCTAAGCAGAATCCCCTAAATAGGTGAGTCAATTAAATTTCTCTTATCTAAACAGACAGGCTGTTCAGTAGATTAAGAAAGTCCATTTTGCCTGAGGCCCTTAGGGATAACCCAAAACATTGTTCCACTGTAAACCAGAGTCTCAGAATTCAAAAATCAAGGGAGCCCAGAATATCTCAAGTATTTGAACATTTTCATGATTAGTGATAGACTAATGTAAAGCTGAGTAACAGAGGTTCAAAGTAGAAATGGACATGTCTATAAGGAAATAACCATCACCATATCTAATTCCTTGTAGTTCAGTAATTCATTTCTGACTATGGCAGTTTCAATCAAGAATTGAAGTCTAAGGAATGCATGTGGGTGTCACTGCCAGTTGCTGCCAGGCCTAAGGCATAAACAAGAGAGAAGAACAAATAGAATAGGAGAAATTGTTGTGGTAGAAGATAGCCAACAAAAAATTTAAGGTATAGCCACAGTTTCTGCCACTGGCCCAGAAGGCAGAGAGATAAATGTATTAGCCGTAAATGCCATGATCTGAGAGACTAAATTACAAGAATACATACAAGGTTATGTTGGAAAGTGCCGAATGATCACCACATATAGTAGATAATTTATTGTTGGGGAGCTTTGCCAGGAGCAAAGAAATCACATGTAGACTGAATCTCGGACCAATACAAAATGTAGCTCAAGCAATATGTCAAATCCAACCAAGCGTGGTTACATATGTCTGTAATCCCAGCACCCAGGAAGTAGAGGCAAGAGGATAAATTTAAGGTCATCCTTAGCTATATACTGAATGTGAAGGCCAGAGATCAGATTCTCAGCTCTAACATAAAAGTTTAGTGAACATTGAATGCTGCCTATAATCCCTGCCTTCAGGAGAGAGAGAGACAGGAAATCAATGGAACAAGGTGGCTAACCATATTAGCCAAATTTGACAGTTCCAGATTCAGTGAGAGGCTCTGCCTTAATAAACAATGATAGAAGAAGGCACTGGACATTGACCTTTGTCCTCCTTATGTTCACATCTATACTCTCACCCATATAACATCATTCACTTACATGAAAACATCCATGCACACATGTACACATAGCATACATGTGAACACACAAAAAAATAGAGGAAAAGGAAAGAAAATTATAATGAAGCCAGAATAGGTTAATGTGAAATGAGAAGGGAAGGAAGAAAAAGGATTCTAAGAGAATGCTAAATGCTGAAGTAATGGTATATTCTCTAGGGACTGTATGTCCACTAAGGAGATTTTGGTTTTGACTCAAAGTGGGGTGAGAGTACATTATAAAGTTTTAAGGCAATGGATGACTCCACCCACCATAAATTAACAATACTTGTTTGTATATCACATAAAGAATAAAACACATAAGTACATATGTTCAATAAAGGAAGTAGTTAAGATGGTCTCAATGATCACATTGAGGAAATACTGTAAGATATCCAATAGAATTGGATATATGAAAAAGCTGTGTGTGTGTGTGTGTGTGTGTGTGTATGTGTGTGTGTGTATGTGTATGTGTATGTATTGCTGAGTGTGTTGGTTTTCTGTTGCTGTGATAAAATACCATGACCAAGACAACTTATAGAAGAAAAAGTTTATTTGGACTCATAGTTCTAGAGAGAGAGCCTACTGGCAGGGATTCATGGCAGCAGAAGCCTGGAGTCAGAAGCTTAGTGATCACATCTTCAACCTCAAGCACTAAGCCAAGAGAAAACATAGGGTGAGGCTATGGATACCAAAGCCTGCCCCCACTGACTGACTTACCCAACAAAATTGTACTTCCCATAACGTCTGCGAACAAGGCCTTCCTAACTGGGGGCCAAGTGTTTGAATACCAGAGCCTTTTGGGGACAATTATCACCACACTGACATTGAAGATAGACACTTAAGAAATCATCATCACAATCCATTCTCCAAACATGTACATTTACCTCCACAAATTTCTTCTCTGAGAGGCTGAGGTAGGCGGATCATGAGTTCAAGGTTAGCCTAGAATAAAAACTAAAATTCCTATTTCAAAATAAAAAAGAACACTTAACAGAAAATCAACATTTTTATTAAAAATTCAAATATATAATGCAGTATGATTAAATATAGGTACCCCTTGAAGTGAATATGGATGCAAGAGAAGAACAATATATTAAAGTCAATTCTGATGCTTTGAGCCTGAGAAAATGGCAGGATGGAGATGTCATATAATAAAATGAATGAGTCTTGACAAATTTGAAAGACTAGGGCTGTTAAGAAGAATGCAGCCAGGTGGTGGTGGTGTACACCTTTAATCCCAGCACTTGGGAGGCAGAGGCATGTGGATCTCTGTGAGTTCGAGGCTAGCCTGGTCTACAGAGTGAGTTCCAGGGCAGTTAGAGTTACAACAGAGAAACTGTGTCCCCCCAGCAAAAAAAAACAAGAAGGAGGAGAAGGAGAGGGAGAGGGAGATGAAGGAGAAGGAGAAGGAGAAGGAGAAGGAGAAAAAGAGGGAGAGGAAGAAGAAGGAGGAGAAAGAGGAAGAGGAGGAGGAGGAGGAGGAGGAGGGGGATTAGCCATCAGGCAACTGCAAATTGAACTTACTTTGAGATTCTATCTGATCCCAGTCAGAATAGCTATTATATATGTGTATATATATAAAAGCAATTACACCAATTATCGGCAAGGATTTAGAGAAATGGGAAAACTTATTCATTTGTTGGTGGGGCTGTGAACTGGTACAGTCACTGTGGAAATCATTGTGGCTTTTTCTCAAGAAGTTAAAAGTACATTTCTTATAGTACCCTACTACACTGCTGGGAATATACCCAAATCACTGTATATCCTTTTACAGAGATACTTACACATTCATGTTCATTGCTGCCTTATTGACAACAGTCAGGAAATGGAACCAAGCTAGATGTTTATCAAGTGATGAGTAGATAAGGAAAATGTGGTTTATTTGCAATGGTATATTATTGAGATATTAAGAAAAACAAAATTATAAATTTGCATGTAAATGAATGGAACTGGATAAAATTACACTGATTGAGGTCAACTATGCTCAGATAGAGAAGGATTGCATGCTCACTCTTATATATGGATTCTAGCTTTGAATTCTTAGACTATTTTGTTTAACTTGGAGTGCCTAGAGAGGCCAGGAATCCAGAAAGATGCCACTAGAGGAGGAGGTATAATAGAACACAAGTGATACAAAAAGCAGAGATAGGAAATACTAGACATAGTAGGTGTAAGTACGAATGAGGGCAGGGCACAGGGCAAAGGAAAAGATGAGGGAAAAGGTTAACCAAATTGTGAACACATGAAAAAGTTGGATATAAACTTGCTATTTTATAAATCCAGTGGAAAACATACTTTTAAAATGTTCAAATGTAGGCATAGTGCATGAGTGGATAATGCTCCTTTAGGAAGTCAAAGATTATTAAATGAAAATCCCAGCACCATGTGTGGAATATTCCCTCATGAATTGTTTGTCAGAGAAGTTGCAGAAGCCCCCAAAACTGTTGCCATTGCTCTTGGTTGCCTGCCAGGACTAGATTGTATGTTCCTATTTCTGAAGACACCACACACTTGGGAAGCAGGACACCAAGTAAACAAATTGTGACTGAGATATAAGTTTTCTCCCAGCTGGCCACCTTTCTTAGTTCTGGAGGGTGCTGTGCAGGCTGTTGAGGGAGAGAAGCCAACAATAGTCTTACCCAACTATGTATCCCACAAGGCACAATAATATAATGATTTACCAGACATAGCACTAGTGTAATAGTAGCATGGTTATTATGGAGATAACCAATCTCTCTATGCTTGGATTTGAGGATGACTTCCAAGGAAGAAACACATACCCGGGATTGGAAACCTAGTAGAGAGCTTGCAGCAGCAGTGGATCCCAAGGAATCTACTACTATTCTTTTACTAAATGGACATGGTGGACTGACGGCCTTCAGATGCTCAGGTTTTTATATTAGTGCTGCTTACTCTCAGCCTTCATCAGAGAACCTTATTTTTACATCAGGCAGTGGTTACTGTAGAGACCCATAACTGGTCCAAGTGCTGAGAATAAGAGACCGTGAAGTTCTTGGCTCTAAATGAGTCATCTATATCACTTTTTCCACGACTCAGGGGACATATAGAAGAGAAGATGGAAAGAATGAAGGAGCCAGAGGATGGAGAGGAGTGCTGTGAAAATGTCTTTTGGATATCAAATGGGCACTTGACTCATGAACTCACTGCAGTTCCAGAAGACTCACACGAAGTTGGGCCTGTGACCATTTTGTCAATCATAGGGGAGGAACTCATGAGGCCCCATCCATTACTGAGGGACTACGGGCAGTTAATGGTTGTTGGGGGAGGGGATGCCATTTTTTTCAATGCTGTAGCCAATGATAATATGCCTATACTTCAGTAAATGACACGCTACTCATCCTCATGCAAGCAACCACATTTAAACTCAATGGGTTAAAAAGCAAAGATATCAAAGTACAAAGGGGCTTTCTGAGAAGAAGTGTTTCCCTAAGGAGTTAAGAGAGGATACTGAAGCTGAAAATGAACAAAATTAATCATATATGGATATGAAGTTGCTAAATAGTAAAAAAATATATTGAGGATTTCAGCATGGTTTTAGATGAAATGTTTTGCCCTTGGATTTGGTTGAAAATCATTGTTTCTTTCTTTAGTGACTTTTGTATTTTCCTGAATCATCAAACACTTAGCTCTATTGTCACCTTTGCTGCTCTGTGCATTTGAACACTTGTAGTGTAAAATGCCATATGCTAATTTCAGAAAATATAAATAATAATAAAATTAATTGATTATTGACCATGTGTGTATCATGGTGTGAGTATGGAGGTGAAACTTTGTGGAGTAAATTCTATCTATCTTTTTTGTTTTGTTTGCTTGTTTTCGAGACAGGGTTCTCTGTTGTAACTCTGGCTGTCCTGGAACTCATTCTATAGACTAGGCTGGCCTTGAACTCACAGAGATCCACTTGCCTTTGCCTCCTGAGTGCTAGGATTAAAGGCTTGCGCCACCGCCACCACCACCACCACCAGCCAGCCTAATTCTCTCTATCTTCACATGGGTTCTAGAGATTGAACTCTAGTCATGAAACTTGTATGGTAATCACTTTACCTGTTGCTGGCCTCCCCTACAAAGTTATAGATATGGATTTTTGGGCTCTTTCTTTTACCAAACATCTGATAATTGAATATAATATAATATATGGAATATTCAGAATATAGATCAAAGAAATAATAGATTTTTTTCTTTAGATTATCTGAGCGCATATTTTAATGTGTTTAATGTGTTTAGTGTTTTCATTTTATAATCAAAATAAATTGGATATTTTAGAATTTGTCTTCTTAAAATGATAGGTATCAGTAAACTGTAAGGATTAAATGTCCTAGCATCAAGCTGCCTTCTAAAAATGTGCCTCTTTACCCATATATTAGTGTAGCTCTCAGTCCTCATCAGGGAAGAATCTTTGTAGAGTGGATTCACAGCTGATTAAAGTGCAGAGAAAAAAGTGTGTGTAGAGTAGTTTCCATACTTCCTACCCCTGAGGCTCATAGGACATTGTGGAAGTAGTTGAGAGATGTAAGAGCCAGAGGTGAGGGACTAAACAGTGTCTTCTGGACATGACAGGACTTTGGATAGCTGTAATTGCCTGCACAAGACCCATACAAGATCAAGCCAGTGAATATCCCAGAATGGATTGGGAAAAAGGCATATGAACTCTTACCCCTCGTTGATGATTCATTGACAGTTGATGGCTGCTGGGGGAGGATTAGTCTATTTTCTTTAAGTATGTGGCCTCTAGTAGTTTAACCATATTTCAGTGAGTAGTCTCTCATCATCACCTATATGGAAAGCACTAGTTGGACTTAGTAGGCTATATAAATTAGTTAATTAAAAGAGCACATAGTAGTTGGGTTGTAGATATAGGAAGGGAATCCTGATGTTGTTGTTTTCATTCCCTTAAACATTTGAATAATCTCACTATTTCTATAATCAAGTCATTCATCAAGCAAGGGAAAATATTTAAAGACACATCTGTATCTTTATAGACAAAATTCTACTTCTACCAATTTCTCTCTGGGTTATATTAGTGCACAAAATTTACATACTAGAATAAGTCTCCTAGCTTTGCTATAATGACAAAAATAAACCAAGAAAATATAAATATTCAAATCTACAACATATAACAAGATACATACCATGTAGCTACCTCAAAGAGTATTGTTGCAATACATTCATTAGCACAGAAAAATGTACCTGTCATATTGAATAGAAGAAAAAGAAACAAGTCAAGTTCTGGGCCAGCAGGATAGCTCAGGGGATAAAGGCCCTTACAGCAAACTCAATGTCTCACAAAGTAGAAAGAGAGACCTGACTCCTTTAAGTCATCCTTTGACATACATATTCTTATTGTGGCATGCACGTGCCCACATACATACACAGAAACATACATACACGTTAAAAAATAAGTGTAATAAAAATATAAAATCATAATACCATTTTATAAGTGTGATCCTACTTGGAGGATGGTGGAGTGGTCTATGAACAGAAAGTTTCTTTGAGTGTATACTAGAAAATAGCCACTGTTTATCACTAATAGAATTATGGACACTTTTTGAATACTTTGAATTTCTAAAATAAGTATGTATTCCTTTATACTACAAATGTGCAAATCCACAGCAACAAAGGTGACAATTGACGAAAGTATTTCAAGATCTGTAAAATCACACAAGTCATACTTTCTCTGGAGGCACACCCTTGTTAATGAATCATAGGAAAAACTTCTAAGAGCATGTTATTACTGGCACTCCCTGACTATGTCTTTGATTGAAGCTAGTATAAGCAATGAGTGGACAATTTAAGTGTTTAAAGTGTTTAAAGCACTCACAAGCAACATCTCAAATCTGAGAAATGTAGCTAAACACCTACATGTTCATAAGATTACCTTCAAAGTTTATTTATTTTTTTTACCAATTACAGTAGTAATTAAACAGATACTTACTGAGTATGCCCAGAGACACAAATGCTGTACAAAAGTGAAACAATGGAGAAAACTCTAGACAGAAATATGAGAAAGGTAGTATCTTTAATTTTTCTATTAAAGATTTCACTTTTCTCCATATGGCAAGGCAAAAATATGTATATTCAGCCAAGTACAGAATATGCAAGGTCATGAGGGACAGAAGAAACAAGGATAAATGAAATCTACTGATAATTGAGAAACCTGATTTTATATAATAGTTGTAACCATCCCCTGGACAGAGTCATTTGGTGAAGCTGGTAATGAGAAATATAATTGAGTGGTGTGACCTCATCTGATTTCAGGTATCCTTCACAGGTGCTAATGAACAGTGAAATGGTCAAAAGGCTGTCAGCCAAAGGAAGCAATAGGAAGAAAAGAGAACATGGATAACCCAGAAACTAGCTAATCAGCCTCAAAATCATAGAGTTGACTACACTGACAATCATCCATTGAACACCTGTTCAACTTAATTCCATGAAGCTCTGTTATGAAACCATTCTATCACATTGAGAGATTAGTTGAGCATGGTGGATGGAGCATAATCTGGAATCTCAGCACTTGAAAAGCAAACACAGGAGAATCCTATCTCCATCCTAGGCTCCATAGTGGGCCTGGGTACATGAGACCCTGTCTCAAAAGAACAAAAAGCTGAAATGAACAAACAAGAGTTTTCATGTATGCACATTCTAGCTTGGTTAACCTGAATTGTGCCATAGTCTTAGCAATTCTCTATACCATAGTGCTTTTCATTTGCAGTAATGATAGGCTGTTTATTGTTGGAGCACAGACAGTCAACTGAGGGCTCGTCTGCTAAATATGGCCAACAGGCTGCTTATGAGTTAGGGCTCTGGCAGACATCCCTGCTTTCAGACCAATGGGAATGTTATTGACTCACTCCTGTGTCTTTTTGGGAGAAAATATAAGCATTGCTGGCATCCAAATCATTTTTTTTATTATTGTTCCAAATTGATGTTCTAGTAAACAGATTTTGAAAGCATTGTTATGGTGAACATTTTGTGGTTTATGTTAAGCATTTGGTTTTCAAGAATTGTTGAAAATAAATGTTTTTAGAGTGCAATTATTTTCAAGTATTACACAATAAACTCTAATATTTGGAACTAAAATGGTATCTATGTTTGATTAGTAATTAAGCTCTCAAATGGTTATGAAAGTAATTTTCTTTTATAAGGCTGTACTTTTGGATAAATTATTTGATAGTTACTAATATTGAGATCTTCAACTATATCTACATATAATTATTAGTGTAATTTCCTATAGTGGTAGTGAATGTGATTTCCATTTATGGCAGCAGTTTTAAAACAAAGTACACTGGAAACTATCTGATATTTGTAAATAAAACTGTATCTTCACATGAATATTAATTATGTTTTCTACAGCAGTTGTGAGAGTAATCTCCACTTAGAGCAGTCATTTTGAGTATATGAGACTCTTCATCATTTTAATATCAACTGCTACTTCTTGATCTTGTTCTCTGGGAGTATGTCCCTGTGTCCACATTGTCAACAAAAAGGCAAATGAACTAGTTGTGTATACATAAATTGTTTATACTACTTGAATAATCTAGAATATTCCCTAACTTTTACTTAAAACTAAGGATATAAAGTAATTTTCAATTTAGTTACAGGTGATAGTTTCCAAATTCTACTTAATTAAAAAATACAAGTCCCCAAGTTTATGTTTTAATGAGAACATGAATAAAATTATAGACCTATTCAATTTAGTTTTGTGTAGTACAATAGCATGGTCTGATCAATTGTAAAATGTATTCATAATGAGTACATGCTGTGTATATGACCTGATAGTATTTTATATTTATTGACTCAAAGTATTTGTAAAAATTCATAAGGGACATAGTGCTATTATCTCTTTGATTTATTAAACAAGAAACAGATGATTTGATCAATGTTTTCCTACTGCTCATAAATGATTGACCTCAGATTTAAAACCAAGTAGTTGACCTCTGGAGTCAATCTTTGTAGATTTGTGCTCTTCAGCGTTGATCAGGTTTCTGCTGCCTAAATTACACAAGGCAAGTTTTATTCTTTTTAGGTAGTCCACAATAATCTCCCAAATTTAATTTTTGTTCCTTTGTCAAATGTATCTTACATTCAAATGGGTCCACCAAATTTTATTTAGTGAATTGACTGAGTTACTTTGCATACATTTATCAACTTGATTTCTCCCTCAATTAATCATTAATGGCTTATTATTTTTTCACCTTCCCTGTTTGATGCCCTATTGACAAAGATCTCTCTTAAACACAAAGCACAAACAAATAGTAAGCAACAAATTAAAATATGTTGAAATGTCCCATGAACAAGAATCCAGATGACTAGATTAGAAGGAATTAGCATTATGGTAAGATATTGTTGGGGTGACCTATTTAATCAGGAACACAATAGTTTGTATTAAGGAGGAAGAGGTGGTTGAGTAGAGCACACATGGAAGTACTTTGTGCTCAAAGCTCAGGGTCAGGGTGGCAGTGCCAGGTTCTGATAGGCAGTAGATCAAATTATCATTAGAATCAAACTAAGAACTTGGAAGCATAGCATCATTGGTATTTATTACTTAGTAACACACTGCCATATATACAACAGAAGAAATGACTGTTGGAATGTGATAGAAAAACCAGCTTATGTCATGGTGGCTGAGTTCAGAGGTATGATGGAAGCAGATGATGACAATGGGGCATAGAGCAGATCTGGAATGGTGGAGGTAAAGATGACAAATGCCACAAGGACAAGAAAAATGATCATTAGTCATTCATAAACAATGTGAACACTCTTAAATCTATTCTTTCCTAGTAGACCAGAACAGAAAGACTATTGCTGGGTGGTAGTGATTGTATTTTACTATTATTGGAATTCTCTTAAGTGATTTTGTTTTTTTTTTTGTGGGAGTAGTAGATGGGATTGAACCTGGAACCTCATGCTTACTAAGCAATTGCTCTACTACTGAGCTATAGCTCAGTTCTAGATTTTCTTGAATGAAACATTCTTCACCTCCTTTGTGGATTTCAGAGAAACTAAAGGTCATGTGTAGAAGTTGAAGTGGATGAAGATGTTGATTCACTCAGATATAGCTGTTCGTTCAGATCAGAGGACAGTTTATTCTTTTGTCTAAATAAATCACTGGTCTTTAGTACTGGAGCCCTGGAGCATTTCAGCCTACATACAATCTAGAATGCTTAAGTCTCCACTGCTGTCTGAGCCACCTTGGCTAGTTCCCTCTGAATTCAGACTCTTCAGGCTGCTTCTGAACTGACTCTTCTGTCTGCTCTTCAACTGATTGTTGAACTGACTTTTCTAATTGACTCCTTCAATTGACATTTTTGCTTGTTTCTCAACTGACTTCTTTTACTGACTCCCTGTTTTCTTCTGTTAAGGTACTCTTCATTACTGACTCTGTTAACTCAATGACTCTGACTCCTTATGTAACTCTCTTTTACTGAGCTGAGGGCCCACCTTTTCTCATGAGAATTGGGCATGTCCTTACTCTTCGAACTCTCCCTCTGTTTAGTCACTTTGCCTGCCATTCACTCTTGACTCATCTCAGACATCACCTACCATGTGACACTGACTCCTTCTAAGTTCTGCTTCCTATGTCTGCTTCCACAATTTTTTTTCTAGGGTCTAAAGGCATGGATCACCACTGCCTTCTGAATACTGGGATTAAAGGTGTTTGCTACCACTGCTCTCTGAATACTAGATCAAAGGTGTGTCTACATTCCATCCAGACCACACAGGCCTCTGAATGTAGACTTCTGGAATGTAGACCTTAACTTTCACAGAGCTATTTCTCTATACTCATGTATATTATAGACATTTATAATAATTTTTCTGTTACTACAAAACCCAGTCAATTTATACAAATCTTAACATTCATCTCTGTGTAGGAAAAAACATTATGTTTAATTTTATTTATTTTTTAAAATAAATAATTTTAAAGATTATTTAAATTATTAAATTATTTAAAAAATATTTAAAAATTTTAAAAATAAATTATTTAAAAAAATTTTTTGAAACACAGTCTCATTGAGTACCTCAGGCTGGCACCAGGCTTGTTATGAAGCTTAGGCTGGCTTCTAATTTACTATCTGACTGCTTTTACCTACCTAATGATGAGACAGCAGGTGTACTTCACCATGCCCTTCTTGGAAAAGGAGTTACTAAAGCACCAAGCTTGATGATAGCTTCAATCATTACTGTTATAGCCCCCAATTATTTGGTCAAGTAATTTTAGAAGTCTTTTATTCTAACACAAGAAGTGTTATATCTAAGCCTATAGGCTACCTTTGGAGACTGGTATGTTATGCTGAGCTATACTTCCCTCCCAGGTACAGGAAGATCATGGAAAAAGAAAATTCTCATACTGAGTCAAGATATGGCCCACCCAAACATATACTGCTTTTTGGAGATACTAAAACCGCAGCCAAAAATAAATGGATGAATGAATATAGGTGTGACAGTCCCATACAAAATAATAATTTGTGTCTAATGAAATATAATTTAAGAAAAAGCTAATGGCATCATCCCAGCCACAAAATTGTCAACCTATGGTCTATCCTCCCCGCAGGAGCCACTGGGATAACGGAAGGGAAGAGCATCATGCTAAAGGAGGGAACCCATAACTGATACTCTAGGGCAGGCCAGGAACTAGAGACTGGATAGCAAGGAAAGGACTTCTAAAGTTGTCCCGCTCTCCTCATAGATCAGCACCTAGCCCCATCTTCAACAGAGAGGCTTCCTCCAGCAGTTGGTGGAAGCAGATGCAGGGAACCAAGGCCAAAGAAAGTACAGAACTTGGGGATCTCCAAGGAAGCGGTGGAGGAGAGATTGTGGGGACCAGAAGAGGTGAAGACATGAGGAGGACAAACCCCACAGAGTCAACTGACCAGTATTCTTTTGGGCTTACAGAGCCTGAAGCAGCAGATGTGGAACCTGCTGGATCCCTCAACTATGTCCTGAGGTTTCCTGGCTTGGTACCCTTGCAGAACACATACAGACTAGAGTGTGTGTGTCAGGGTTTGTCTCATAACCTTTTGCCTCCACCCTTGAAGTAGGGAATACTGCCTGGCCCTGTTCCATCTTGTTGCACCTTGTCTAAACAATAACACTGGGAACACTGCTCTTTCCTGGGGAGAGGTAGGGCTGTGGGTGAGGAAGTGGGGGGGGTAAGCTCTGGGGTAGAGAGGAAATGGGGAGGGTAGAGCTGGGAGGAATGGAGGGTGGGGATGAAGGGTGTTAGGGTGTACTATATGAAAAAAGAAAAATAAAAAAAGGAACATTGAAAAAAGGAAATAGCTAATGGAACAAAATAAGCATATATTAATTTAAAAACATAATAAAGTGATGATATTTTAGCCATGAACTATATGAACTAAAAAGTAACATAGGTTATTAAACATCTGATGATGATGTTAAAAATCAATGTATGGAATAACAATTAGTGAAAAAGTCCATTAATTTGAGAGAAACTGGAAAGGTATATATGGGAAGATTTGGAGGGAGGAAATGGAAGGAAGAAGTGTTATATTATAATCTCAAGTATAAAACAAAAGAATCAAAAGAGAATGAGACATGGACTGAAACAGAATAATAATAAAAGCTTAACATATCCTCATTAACCTCTAAATAGATTAAAATATGGAAACGTGAATAAAAGTATATTCTTTGTACTATAATATGTAATAGCAAGAAGTTAGAAACCAAAATATTCAACAACATAATATTGATCATATACATTATGATAATTCCTGCAAAAGAGCGTCAACAAATCCCTTAAGTTATGTGGGATCTCTCTAATGGTATACAAGGATAACTTTGCTATGTTGTCAGATAAAAAGAGATCTTGGCAATATGTTTAGGAAAACTTTATTTTTGCAAAAACCAAAGCTACATATAGTGTATGTATATATACACTGTGTAAATGCATAGAGAAATGGTTGTTAAACATCATTACACAGGGAAATGATAATGGACAATGTTGATTGATTTTTTTAACCATTTTTTAAGTTCTTTTTTTTCCCAGTAGGGTCTCATTTAGCCTAGGCTGGCCTTGAACTTGTTTTATAGATAAGGATGACCTTGTTCTTGCTTCTATCCCAGAAGTGCTGGGATTACAGGCATGTGGCATCATGTTTGGCACTTTTTACTCTGTGTGCTTCTATTTTATTTTTTCTACATCTAGAAAACAAATGTTAAGGAAAAATTACCAACAGCTTGAGGAGAACAGTATATTTGTTACTTTTCTCATTGTTGTGTAGTTTACAAGAAGCAACTTAACAGAAGAAGGATTTCTTTTGGCTTACATTTTAAGGGGATGCAGTCCATCTTGGTTGGAAGGCATATTGGCAGGAACCTGAGGCATCTGCTCATATTACATATCTGTCAGGAGGGAAACAGAGGGGGGTAGGGAAAGGAGAGGGAGGGGAGAGAGAAAGAGAAAGAGAGAGAGAGAGAGAGAGAGAGAGAGAGAGAGAGAGAGAGAGAGAGAGAGATTGGAGAGATTGGTGTTCTGTTTGTTTTCTCCTTTTTACCCAGTCTAGGACTCGAGCCATGGAATGTTGCTGCATGCATTCAGAGGGGGCCTTTCCTCTTCACTTAAACCTTTCTGGAAACAGCATCCTAGGTACATTCTGAGGTGTGTTTCTATGGTGATCCTAAATCTGATGACACTGACAATTAAGACTAACGATTACAAGCAGTAACCATAGACAAAATTAAGACATGAATATCTAAAAATTTATTTTGAGAAATTTTATTGGTCTTTAAATATTTATAAATTCCCATATAATCTAGTCTACTCAGGGTCATCAAAATGATTCTAACAATCTTGAATGGACTTAGTCTTTGGCTTGTTTGAAGAACAGAGTTCATGTCTATGCATTATGGCTATCCAACATCTTGAACTTTTGTTGTATGGTTAAGGGATTCACCCAGAATTCTTTAGAATTAAAGAAATTCCAAGAAATTCTTAGAAAGTCCTAGAATATATGTTTTTTACCTAAGCTCATTGAAGTCTTCTATTAGGGAGTTGAACTCTTAAAAAAATAGCAGGGTCAGTAAAAACTTCTTTAGACAGTGGATTTGACTGTAACTCTCAGTTGTTAGCAGTATCAATTGCTAAACAGACTGTCCCATGACATACTTATCTAGGGATCCCGTCCTGGCTCCTAGCCTCTACTTGAATTCTCACAGATCTTAAGTTTAAGATCTTTCTGTGCAGTCTATGAAATGCCAAGTAATTTCTTCAGAAACCATTTGTTCATATTAACTACAATCAGTCTCTGCTGCTTGAAATTAAGAACCTTTTCTATGTACCTACTTAATATATTTTATAGTTAGCATAATCTTGGCTCAAATGTTTGAGCAAAGAATACCAAATTAACCAATAAATATAGATGAAGAATAACTACATAAACTACTAATAGATTAAATTTGGCATCACATGGAAATTATCTATCATAGTTACATAGGCTTATTTCAAGAATATAGAGATATTTTTTCCCAAGGCAAACATTTATATATGACATCAAGAGATGAAAATAAATTAGTATCTCTATAGATGCCTTAGGTAGAGTTCCATATCTGTTTTTCCCAGTTCTAGAATGGTTAATAATTAAATACTTACTTACATGCCATTATCCTTCACTAGACTCTAGTTTACACAGATAAGACACAATCACTTACCTCATAGAGCCTATGAAAACAAAGACAATAGTTTATTTCATAGATAATAAAATGATAAAACAAAAATAAGTGGCATATATAAAATAGGATGGTTTATAATCTTTGGTAGAAGTGTACAGAGAAAAGTGACAATGTGGTCCTAAGATTCTTCAGAAAAGGCTTCTTTAAAAAATTTTTTCTGATGAATTTTTCTGATGTAGCATAATCATATTTTAAAATAATATTTTTATGCTTTGAGAATTTCATACAATGTATTCACTCTCCCTAATGCCTCCATTATCTACCCTTTCATCCCCATCCCCATACAGTACAGTTTGTGTTGCCTAACTACTCTTGGAAATGGGACCTGCCAGGAATCTGGTTGACCTACCTGGGGTCACACTATTTAAGAAAGGCTTCATGAGTAGGTGATTTTTACTATGTCCTGAGAAGTTTGTCTCAGAAAAGAGACATCTGATTCCTTGGCCTTAAATAGAGAGGAAAATAGATGAAGATGAAAGTACATTATATGTGATAGGGAAAGACAGAATAGCAAATTGAAGTATCTAAAAATTGCCTTTTTAATGTGATTCCCTTTCCATAGCTACTATCCTCATTTAATCCACTATCATCTCAGACATAGACTCCTGAAATAGTCATTGCCTCGCTCTTCTTTCTGCTTGTCACTTTTCCCCTTTTCAGAATTGTCTAAAAAGTAAATTTTCAGAACATAAACCAAGTCCTGCTGCTCCACAACTAAAGTTGTTCATTGGCTTTCTGTTACTCTTAGGATAAAATAAGATCTCAGATAACCAGGCATCTATCTTCCTCTTCCTTCTCACCCATATAATTTTGCTTGTTTCCCACTAAGTGCTAATAACGGGCTCTTCATTTTGTCCATGGACATTTAAAACCCTTTGGTTCTTTGGATTACTATACACCAATAACCAAAAGAATAGCAATTAGAACAAATGTGTGGATATGATATAAGTAGATAAGTTGTGGGAGAAGGAATAAAATTGTTCCTACACATATGGCAGTTTCTCCAACATGTTAGTTACAAACAAAGGTTGTAAAACAGACATTTAGCTTACTAGGTTCACAAATATGGATAAAAAATTTTAATACCCAGATCAGATGTTCTAGTTATCAGTGTGTGTAGACTAGTAAAAAATTCTAGAAGGCAATTTAATATTACCCTTTAAATTTAATTATTATATACCCTTTGACCCAGCATGAGCATTCCTGCTTTCAGAAAAGTTTTCTACAGTCAAAAACCAATGCTTTGTGCAGACTCAAAGTATTCACTAAATAAGACACTGGTTAACTATGCTGTCGTAATGTATACAATGTAATGATGTGGTAATGCCATGAACCATTTATGCATGCAGTGCCCTGTAAGAATATAGCCTTGAACTTCACCTTTGTGATTTTTAAACTTTCTGATCACATCTCTCAGAATAATGCTTTGGAGGTAAACTTCCAGAGTTGCGGCAAAAATTGAAGGGAAAATGTGTGGAGGTCAGTTATCTTCTTCTGCCATGTAAGTTCTGGGAACAGAGTGCAGGTTGTCAGCCTTGGCAACAGATCCCTTTACCTACTGAGCTGTTTCATTGGCCCAAGTTCTATAATTTTTAAATACTATAAATTCTAACACTACACACATAAAATTCACAAAATCTTCTATCCAGAAAAACAATTATTATACGTGTTAAAATCATAAAAGATGTGGCCTACATGCAGAGAGAAAACAGATACTGAAATGAAAGAATTTGCAAACAAGGACATTACATATATGTCTGGAGGTAAACAAACCAAACATGATCATAGTGAGAAAAGACATTACAAATGTAAAAACATTCCAAATGGAAATAATAGCGATGAAAAAAATATATATGATGAAATTTTATTTTTATGGGCTTCACAGTAATTAGACATGGCAAAAGAAAGCAAGAGTGAAGTTGAACTTTGAAGGCAACATCAGAGTGAAAAAAAATACCCAAAAGAGCCTCAAGTGGCCATAGCAAACATTCTAATATATTTTTAATATGAATCTTGAAAGACTGAAAGTAGAGGGAAATATTTGGAGAAATAACGGCCAAATGTTTTCTAACTTTGAGGAAAATTACAAAAGCAATTAGCTTTTGTTTAACCCAAGGGACAACTGAAAGCAGGATAAATGAACTAGCATTTGTTTTCATTTGTTTCTTTTGCTGTTCCCCAAATGTTTTCATGTTAATGGGCATTTTAAGAAATATTTTTTATTACATGTATTTTTAATGTTATACGCATGGTTGTTTTGGGGACATAGATGTCTGTGCACTATGTGCATGCAGTACCCTCAAATGCCAGAAGAGGGCGTAGGATAGTAGGATCCTCTGTGATTGGAATTACAGATGACAGTGATCTTCAAATTCTGGCATGCAGGAGAATCACTGGGAAAGATAATAAATTGTAGATTGTTGAGCCACATCACCTGAGTTTACAATTAATTAAAACTGTGGTGAAGTCTGATGACTTCCATCTCCAACAAGTTCTTACCTGTTCACACATAACTTTGTTCCTCTATCAGGATAGTAGCTAGTCTTCCTAACATGCATTTCATATCCTTTCTGCATATCTTAATGGGTGTGAATAAAATGAAGTAGTGGTAGTAATTTACTCAGAATCATCTATTCCTACTTTTAGTTAGGTCCTAGATTCAGATGGGAATTGAGTAAACAACTCATAGCATTTATTATTTATAGAGTGTTTATATAATGTGCTAATCTAAATTACTTGATTGTTTTGCAAGGTAGATGCCAATTTTGAAGGCATGCCTTGCAAACGTATGTTAATAGAAATAGTGAATCACTACATGGCAGAACTATCTTTTCAAAATCTAGACTAATTATCAAGTTGATATTTTTCCAAACATGTACCACAATATGTGCATCCCTACATAGGGAAAATAAACTGCTTATTAAAGTAACAACCAGGTGATGGGTGTATGTATGCACAAAGCTAAAAATGTTTCAGCTCCTGCAGCAGGTCAGTGAAGTGTTAGGTAGAATTTGCATCCTTGAATTTAGAAGAATAACTTAAGCAAGAGGTGTGTAGGTATTCTTCCTCTTTACTCCTAATTGTTCCTGGAACATTCTAACTGCCGCTAGAGGTCAAATACTCTTCCAACAATTCTATCTTCTAGAAGAAACAACTCTCTAGCAATGGTAAAGTACAAACAGTTCTCAGGAGGGGAGTTTTTGGTATAAGAAGCAAAGAAGAAGAAGTCTGAGGTTAGGCTGTGTTTTCACATGAAAATTGTGGAAAGATAAATCCCCTTTAAAGCTAGGGTCCTCTGTTTTCTGTGTAGCTGAGTTAACACATAATGTTCATATCCAGGCCACAGAAAGCAATTTATGCATGTTCTACACCCTTCCCCATCAAGGGCACATTTTCTCTTTGTTAATCCCCCTATCACTATCAAAATGTAAGATCTAAGATTGAAAGAAGTGATGGGGTATATCTAGAAAAAGAAGTAATAGTTCCCTCAGAAAAAGTCTATTCTCACTGGACCCTCACCTAGGGTAGGAGATAAATAAACAGAATCATTTCATTCATAGCTAGTTTAGCCAATTGTTTGTTGTTTTGGGGGGACAGAGCCTCACATTGTTAAAGGATGTTCAACATTTCACATGAGTCCATTATTGAATTTTCCAATGCTTTTTATTAATTACAAGCCATGTCAGTTCTCAGAGATTCAATACCTGGGTGGCTAGCAGAGACTTCATTCCATGTTTCTCCCTTCTGCTTCTTTTCCTGCTTCTCTTCCTGGTTCTCCTCCTTGCCTCAGCCCTAGGTGCTTTTTCATTCTAAATTCTCCATGTCTCCACCTCCAATATATCCAAAATGAATGGAGCCTCACCTTCATCTGCCTTAAGGTTAAGGAATGTCCTATTCATATGGAGAACTGGGTGGCCACTCCATTGTTTACAGGTAGGAAGTGAATCCTTTACATGTTACAAGGACAGCTTACAGGAATATTATCCATAACTATAAAATATCCGACAGCATTACATGTCTGTGTATAGCTGTCTTAGAAACTGCTTTGTAGCTCAAGATGACCTTAAACTCCTGATACTCCTGCCTTCACCTCCTAAGTGTTAATATTACAGGTTTGCACCACATAGGTCCTGCTTGGCCCAGCCCTATTCAACCTACGATTATATAGACATGTGAAGCCCTAGATATTGCTAGAACACTGGACTATATTTTGGGCTATACACAGTCATTGGTAACCTCTTAAAGGACACAGCATGATGGAATCTTAAAATTCAACAATGTGGGATTTCATATGTCCTATTATCTGCTCAGTTATGTGGGAGTGAAGTCTATTTCATGCTATATCTACTTGATTATAGATATCTCAATAGATAAATTTACTGTGTATATGAAAGTTATCATTCTTTTAATTGAATAATTTTTTGACTGGTATGCTATTTCCATTACAAAGTATGAATTTTGCAATAGATGTAATAAATATGATGATAATGTGCCCAGATTATTTTTTTCTAGTATAGATTTCCTGTTGTCCTTTGGAAGACATATATCTTCTAATCTTTTGAAATTTATTTTCTACATAGTTCTTTTTAAAAATCTCCTCTAACTTTGGAACATTCAGCCCTAAATGGGATGGCTCCACCCCATCCCTCTCTTTAGGGCTCAGGGAACCCTGCCAATGGCAGGGCAGAAAGAATGTAAGAGCAAGAGAGGACAGAGGACACCAAGGAAACAAGGCCTTCTAAACACAACATGGCCAATGCACATAAGAACTCACAGAGACTGAGGCAGGATACACAGGGCCTGCATGGGTCTACACCAGGTGAGGTCCTAGAGCTGAAAGGAGAAGTGGACACATGACCCCCATCCCTAACCCAGAAGCTATCTTCAATTGATAACCCTTGCAAATGAAAATATAGTTTTCTTCATGGAAGTCCAACTGGGGAAACAAACCACTCTTACCTAAGGGCCGGTCCCAGAGTCAGCAATAGCTAGCCAACACCAAATGAACTCAATACCATCTTTCGAGGCTCCTAGTCTCATAATGTCCTGTCAGAGTGTTCTCTTCCTTCCTTTCTTCCTTCCTTCCTTCTTTTCTTTCTTTCTTTTCTTTCTTTCTTTCTTTCTTTCTTTCTTTCTTTCTTTCTTTTTCTATCTTTGTTAATTTTATCTTTTAAATTTGTTATTTTTATTTTTTAATTGTTTCCTCTTTTTTTTGAATTCTACAGGTTCTTTGCATAAATATCATGGCTTTGGGTTTAGAGTTTTTATGGGACTCCTGAGTGGGTCTTTGCATCTTTTTTTTGGGGGGGAGCTCTTCCTTCTGTTTGTTTTGTTGTAGTCCAATGTATTAGTTTTTGTTTTATCTTATTTTATTTTATTATTATTTTTTAGAATCCTGTTTGTTTTTTAATGAGAGACAGAAATGGGGTGGATCTGGATGGGAGGGGAGGTAAGAAGGAACTAGTAGAGGGAGGGGAAATTGCAGTCAGGATATATTACGTGAGAAAAAAAAAACTATCTTCGGTAAAAGAAAAAAAATCTCCTATACTTTGCTTTACATTCTCCACCCACCAAAATTTTGGTATTATAAAGAGTAAATTTATTATCAAAGTCAAGTTATCAATAAAACTACTTTCGTGAGTGAGACTAAATGATCCTTATTATTGTAAAAGAGCACTGTTGGAGTAAATTATAATTATATTGCTTTTATGCTGAAATGAAAGGTCATTTCTTCAGATCTTTACCCACACCAAATTATTAAACATGTATTCTAATAAGCTACATTCAACATTTCAACACACCATCTTTATTGGCTTCTTTCTATACTCCGTTTCATTTACCAATCTGCATTTCTGTTTATGCCAGCATCCTCTAATAATGCCATGACTTGCTCAGCAAAATGCTGCCACTTCTGGTAACTGACCAAGCTTACACAATGTGCTTTCACATAAAAGCTTCCTCATAGCAGACTACTACGTAAAGTATTTTGGTAGTATTTTATAATGCTGCTTTGTAATTAAATGAGTGAAAATTAAGAATCCCATTTCAAATTAACTTGTACAAAGTTATTATCTATCATTCTGACTAGAAAAGCAGTAGGCTCTATGTCATGTGAATAATATGCAAGTGGGAAAGGCATGCCACTTATCCTAAGCCTTAATATTATATTCATATTTTATCACAGTCTAATTATATTTAATGTAACAGGGATATATAAAAAAAACACAAATCATGTATGGAGATTCATTCCTGAAACTAAGATAGCATCTATAGACTTCTCTGAAATTTACTAAATAAAAATGCTACTGTAATTTAACTTGAAGTATTTGAAATGAACTCATCATCATGTGTCTTTGAGAGAAATATATTTGTGAAAGTGTAAAAATGTTTAGTGATGAATTTGGAGTCTTATAATCATAAAATTTCAAGTATGCTTATGCTTTATAATTCTTTCTAATAAAATACTAAAAAAAAGATTTTAATTACTCTCTTCTGGATATAAATATAGAAACGAATCACTTTCCCATACCAGAGAACTACTATGATATGAAGAGAGACTCAAAGCACATGCTGTCTTGTAAGTTTAAAGTGCCATTAGTGTATAACATTTACTAAGCATAAATAATCAGTATCTGAGTGACAAGCAGAATCAGAAAATTTTTTCAAATGTTGATTTTGAATAATTTATGCATATATACAATAAATATTAGAGAATGCTTATTTTTCACTGCCAATATGAGTAGGTCTTGCATTAATGTAAAGTCATAAATCCAGAAATGTATTTTTTTTCCATTTGGTGCTATGTGTACTCATGCACACACAAAGACAGAAAAGTTTCTTGATTGCCTAAAGAACGGATCAATTATCAGTCATTGCTGTCAGAAGTAAGAAATTGTAAAGTAAATGCTGGTAATTTTTACCCCCCATGAACTTTCTTTTAGCAACTGGACAGTGATCCCAGTAGAACGAGGCAGAAGCAACTATTTTAATACACAACAGTAGCAAAATCAATAAGAAGACTGACTCTGCCTTTCTGCAAGCTTGTCCTTCTGATCATATTGATTCATTTAATTAAAATATATATTTCTATTTTATGTGTATAGGTGTTTTACCTGCATACATGTGTTCACACCACATACAGTTGTACAGTTCTTGTGGAGGCCAGAGGAGGGCACTGGGTTCTCCTGGAGCTGCAGTTAAAGATAGTTGTCAATCTCCATGTGGATGTTGGGAATCAAACTTAGGTCCTCTTTAATGGAAGAGCAGTCAGTGGTCTTCACAGCTCAACCATTTCTTCAGTTACTGTTGCGCTGTTTCTACTGAGATGAACCATCTAGAAAGTGGTGTGGTCCTGCTGAGGAAGATACTCACTGATGGTTTATAACAAGTTCTAGTGACCCTAATTAATTAATTGATTGTATTAATAATATATAATTATATATAATCATATATATTATATATTATAATTATATAATTAATAATATATAATCATGTCTATAATTAATATTAATATACATGATTAGAATATTAAAATTTAAATATGTTATTTTATTCTGAAAGGACATCCTGCTATCAGCTTGTAACACAAATTCATCTGGAATGCAGTTCTTTAAATACTCAAATTCAGAACCCTAGTGACTCCAGTCTCTTAAAAACAAAAACAATTATTTTGTGCTTGGGGTGTATTAAGTACTTGAGTAATGTGAACAAGGTCCTAGGTTTAATAGTCTGCATTGAAATAAAAAAGTAAACTTTCAGTTAGAAAATGAAAGAAAAATACAATTAAGCAATTATAGGACCCACCAAAGTGAACACATTTCCATTTTCAATCATAGGCTTAACTATGCTCCCACCTGTTAAGTACATTTTAAAGTCTTTGCTAAGCCCCTGTTTCCATATATGCAATATGATTAAGTCATTTGGTAAAGTTTCTGTCACTAGTGATTTTATTTGTTTCCTCAGAAGAGATATAAAAGGCACGGGGGGGAAAATCCTATGAATTTCTACATTTTCTATCAGTCAAGTCAATTTGTTGAATTATGCTTACGAGTAGAGTAAAACAAGGAAATATGTTTTGTATGCCCTCATTTTTAACACATTACTGACTTTTAAAATCCAACTTCATTTACAACAACAACAAAAACCACATATTGGTTTGATACAATTCCAGGGGAAATGCTGACTTTTTATGGTATTTAAAAAATGGCTACGTTATTTGGAAATTCACATTGTTTTGGTTGTTATATAAATGCTAATATGACCCCAACACTAATTTAAAGCTGGAGGGAAAGTCTATTATGATGAATCCACCCTACATTCCTTGACTTGACAAGTTTCCATAAACCATGTTTTTCTTTTCTTTTCTTTTTTCTTTTCATTTTCCTTTCTTTTTCTTTTCTCCATCCCTTCCCCCCTCTCTTTCTTTCTTTCTTTCCTTTAGAAACAGGCATTTACTTGGTTTTCTGCTACATTAAATCTAAACTTCCCTTCCATGTGTCTGTGGTGCGAGATTAGACTTTTTTTTCTTTCTCCAACATTGTGTGCAACTTCCTTTTAAGTGTGTTTTTTGTGCTGGATGCTAAGCAGCATTTTGAAGGTAAAAGAAAGCAAGAGTTTTGAAGCTTGGGAAAAAACTGTCTTGTTCAGGAAGAACAATCTGAAAACTCAATTGAATAGTTTCCACTCTTGGACAAAAGAAAGCCCTTTAGTCTTCCATAATTGAATTAACAAAGAAATATGAATACTATTATTTCTCAGCCTTTTGGCTAAGATCAATTGTAAAAATATGAATATTTTGTACACCCTTATTTTAACACATTGCTGACTTTAAATTTTTAAAAACGTTATTATGTGTGTATGTGTGTGTGCATGAGTGTGTGCATGAGACAGAGCCCATGTGTGGAAGTTAGAGGAGAACTTGTGGGAGTTGGTTCTGTTTTTCTACTGTGTGCATCCTGAGGACTGAACTTGGTTTGCCAGATTTGATGGTAAGGGCTTTTACCTACTAAGCTGTCTTGTCCATCCCACATCGCTTATTTAGAAAAGTCCAATTTCATTTCTAACATTAGACTTACAAATTTTCTTCATTTCTTCCTACTTTTTGCTGACACACATGATATTTTCTCTCATTAGGACTGTTTATTCACTACTTTTCTCATTTTTATGAAAAAAAAGCAACTGAATGGGGAGTTTTGGCTTACAGTTTGAGAGGCACAGTCTATCATTGCAAGAAAGACATGAGGAAAGAATTGTGGTGCACATTACGAACCAGATAGTCACATTGCATTGGGAGTTAGGAAGCATCCAGAACCTTCTTCATTTTATGCAGTTTGTGGACCAAGGCCAATGGAATTTAGAGTGGGTCTACACAGCTCAATTAATCTGACCTAGAAAATTTTTAACAAACACACCCAGAGGCTTGTCTTCTTTGAATTTCTAGATTCTATTAAGTAGACAATATTAACCATCACAGACTTTGTCCTCTGTTGTGGAAGTTTGTTTTTAGTTATATTTAAAATGGTTTTGTGTACTGTTGGGCTGCCTAGGTCTTGGCATTTTGTATTGTCTGCAGGTGTTGGATTTATGTGGGAGAATGTTTGATTGCTTATGATCTGCACCTGAGGAGTTCTGAATCAATGAAAACACCTGAGTTCAGATGCTCAGGGTTCCACTGTCCAGTATGGTGTTTGCCATGACAGTGGTTCCCTCTGCTGAGGTCTGGCAGGGTTTGCACCTATGAATATGCTTGGCTGAGCCACCACAGCAGGCATACTACAACAGTCTCCATTCCAGGATTTCTGTTATTTATTTATTTATTTATTTATTTATTTATTTATTTATTTAATCATTCTGACTCCCAAGAATCTCCCACTGTTCCAACACCACCAAAGTGTTGGCTTCCTGATGACCTGTATTTTATACATGATGCATAGTCATTCTTAAAATTAGTAGATAATTTGACTTATACTAATCTTCATCCTGGAAACACAGTAGCAACTCCAATTTACTCAATTCCTATATACTCCTGGAGGCTTAGTTCCATTTCTGCTACCAGAATTAAATTGTCTGTAACTGTTGTGCACTGGTCTTGCCTCTCTCCCACCTGAAATTCCTACAGTGTATATCTCAACCATTCATTTTTTTTTCAGCAAGTGTTTTTTAGATTTTTCTATATAAATGATGCTACCAAAAATCAGTATAAGTTTATGCCTTAGAAACTAATTGAGTGATTAGATAGATAAATTATGAAGCAGTGCAATATTTGTTATTTTGGAGGTAATAAGGGGACAAAGTGATGAATCATGAAGTCTAAGATGAATGAGGAGTGAAGGGAAGATTAAAGAATGATGACAAATATGAAAGCACAAATAGGTCAAGAGACTAAAGGAGCTCTAGGGTCATGGATGATACTAAGTGGAAATAACAAGACAAAGGAACTGCCAAGATAGGAGACTGTGGCCAGGAAGTAGGGTGTCTCAATTGAAAAATTCAAAAGTGGAGCAATTCTGGATGGTGATAACCATCAAGATGTAGCCATGCATGTAAATTGGTAAATGTCAACCTTAAATTCTCTTTCACTTCCTATGTGCTAATTTACATTTATAATAATGTTACTGAGGGATGAGATAAATAAAATACTAGCATAATCTCAACAAACTTTATCCTTTCATAATCCCCTCAGTTGAGTGTGGGTAAAACCTATGGGACCACCTGGCAATGATTATATAACATTTTATGGCAAAAGGAACTTTGTAGTAAATGACTAATTGAATGAATCACTAAGAGGAGGTTAGGCTGTTCCCTAAAAGAGAAATTTGATGCATGACAGAGATTCAAAGAAAGAAAAATTCTCCATTGTTAGATTTAATGAGGGAGGTGTCCATGTGGCAAGAAATGCAAACTTTTTGAACTCACTGTGGACTTCAGTGTCATAGTCACAATGAACTGAGTCATCTCATAACTATATGAGCTTGGAAGTGGACTCTGTGCACCAGATAAGAACCCAGCTGGCTGGTTATGTTCATTTTAACCTCGGGAGACCTTATACAGCAAAAACAGCCAATGTTGTAACCAGGTTTAAGACATACAGAACTGGGATCTGATGGGTGTTACTTAAAGCTTGTAAATTTGTGATAATGTATTAGTGCTTTAGTTTGAATCTGGAATTCCTATAAAGGTCCATGTGTTGAATGTTCTGTTTTTAGCTTGTGGTACTGTTGGGAATTGATGGGACCTTTTAGTGATAGGGCCTAGCAGAAGAAAGTTAAGCCATGTTTGTGTGCCATTGAAGGGAAAACTGGGAGCCCAGAGCTTTCTTGTTTCTCAGCCACCATAAGACCAATAGACCTCCTCTGATATGTGCTCTTGATGTGATGTTCTGTGTTGTCACAGACCTAAAAGTAGTAGGAAAACTAAACCATGAATTAAAACACTTAAAGCAGTGAGCTCGAATAAACCTATTTTCTTATAGGTTGATTACTGGATGTTTTGTCACAGGGATGAAAAACTGAGTAAAACATTTAGAAAACTAATGTAGGGTATAAGTTACATATATTAACCTGTACTCAATTTTCTCTCCCTACCCTTTGGTTTTTTGAGACAGAGTTTTTCTCTGCTGAAACTCTGGCTGTCCTGGAACTCCCTTTGTAGACCAGGCTGACCTCAAACTCACAGAGATCTGCCTGCCTCTGCCTCCCAGGTATTGGGATTAAAGGCATGCAGCACCACTGCCTGGCTAAGATGTACTCATTTTAAGTGTAGTCTGATGATTTGTGACACATGCATGTACCCTTACAGTAACAATACAGAATATTAGTGTTGCATCCAAAATTCATTTGTGCTCTGTGACTATCAGCCAAATATCAAGTTTATTACTACAGGAAGTACATGACCAGTAAGGGCATTAACAAGCTGGTAGCCCAGGGAAGAAAACACATGCTTGTAATCCCAGCATTCAGAAAGCAGAGACAGGAAGAATACGAGTCCAAGGCAAATATGGAATACAGAAAAAGGACAGAACTAAAGAAAGAGAGAGGAGGGAGGAATCAAGGTCACTAAATCACAAATGGAGGGTTTCACACTGATTACAAATACTGCCTTGGACTGTTGCACATCTTGTTAGTCACCTAATGTATTTTCTATTCATCCTTACAGAGCTTATAAGCATCTGGGGATAACAATGAATCAAGATTTAAAAAATGTATGCCATGCTCTCTTTTATAGATAGCAACACTAAAAGTAGAAATGTAGGCAGAACTTCTTGGGATATTCTTTCAAAGGATTTTCTTTGTTCTTTCCCTCATCACTGTTATTTTATGAGGGCAGATATAATAGTTGGAGTATGATGACATGATTTAAGCTTCAGGCTGAAGGTCACTTACCCTAGGGATGACAAATGAAGACAATAAGAGAGACTGGTTCTCTGATAACATGGAGTCTTCCATACCAGTCCCCATGGAACAAATTGATTTTTGATTAAATGAAAGAAAGAAATAAAAGGAAAAAAAAACCAACAAATCTCATACAAGCCATTTTTTTCATGTTTCTAGCACTAAATTTGGATTATAATTTTTAGTTCATATTTTTCTAATGGCATGCTTGCCTTATTATAAGCATTTTGTATATTACTACTATCCTCTGGCTCTTCCTAATACAACGTGTCCACCTTTCTACACTGATTTTTCTGGGTTGCAGTTTGAATCTTGGTTATTTCCTCATGAGTTGATCTTGTCTCCTTATCCTGGGTTATCTCTAGGTTAGTCTGTCCTATCTTCAACAGAAATCTAACTCAGAGTAATTTTATGACAATTACCATATGGAAGAGTCTAAAATACTTCACAACTAATGTAAAGTCTCAATTTGATTCTCTCAGCATGTTTTCTGTGTCCACTTTTCTTAACATCAACTTTAGATGTCCTTGCCAGTTTCATTTTTAGGTGAAAGTAAAAGAACTGCTAGTAGATAGATTATATGATGGACAACACCCTGTGAAATCCATCATTCAAAGAGTACAGGATATTGGATAGTGTGACCTATGATTTATAGGTGGGAAGACACCACTTATCATCTCTAGGAAGGTCTGTTATACCTATTGGCTGTGCTCATGCTGTGTAGTATATTGTTTTGCAGGTAGGGTAAATCTCATATCTTGTTAGAGTTGTTTATTTCCTTTGTACCACCATGAAAGAAGGAAAGCAATAAAAGATGTTCACAAGGTAACTCATGAGCTACTAACTTTTGTTCTCAATCTGGGAAGTTAAGAGTGAAAATGTGGGCTCATGGTGCACAGCACGGTCTGGTTGTTTGAAGAATGTTCCCTGAGGAAAGTAGAGCAGAAAGAAGAACTGCAAACAGCAGGAAAGTCACATCTGCTCTTGGCTATATGGCCTCTGACTTGTCCATTATCACCTTGAGAAAACCAACTGATGATGGGTAACTTTGTCTATGCATTAAATCAAATAAGAAAAAAGCAACACCTACTGAAAAGCCATATCAACAATATTGAATATGCTTTATAAAGCTAGCCATATTTCCTTCAGTTTAGAACATTTCCTGTGCATAGAAGACCTTATATGCTTGGTGTAACTTTGTAAGTACTTGTTTTTAAATGACTCAATTAAAATAAACCAGCCTACATGTATGCTTGAAATCCAATTTGTAATAAAATATTTTCACTTGACTACTCCTTTTGTTTTGATGTCAGTCTTCTTTGCTTATGTAACTGTTAATTCTCTCAAAGCCTTAAGACAGAGTTATTCAAAATATGATGGAAAAACTAGTTTATTTGAAGACCACTAGTAATCATTTGTACTTCTAGAAGAATGCATTTATCCTGGACAAATGAAAAGTAGAAACATTTTGTGTGCCTTCAAGCTATTTTAATTATCAGATTCATTCTATTTAATGAAGTGGATTCATTCTATTTAATGAAGTGGTTTTATTCTTTTAAACAACCTACCAGCACACAGTCAAATTAATTAATTATTCTATTATATAGTCTGTATACTTTTCCCCAATCATTTCTTTGAGATTTGGTGAACAATAGATTTTTAGTATTTTGAGATGCTCTGAATCCATTGTATCTTTTTTCGCCCATGCTGACCAATAAGGAGGAAGTTGTAGTGAGTAGGATGAGAAAGAGGAATGATAATCATTTGCTTTGACGTTCTATTCTGGTTTCTAACACCAGAGGCAGGTACATATTGATTATTGCCAGGATGTTACCAAGGTCACTCACTTGTTAATGGTAAATAAAAACAAAGTCATGGTTCAGGTAGTGTCTAGGGAGTAGAAGTCAGAAGTTAGCTAGGAGTCATCTGGAGATGAGGAAATGAAGTGAAAGATGATCATGAATACTGGCAGGTGAGAGTTGAGGAACACAATTATAAATTTCAAATTGTTCTACACAGAGATAAAGGTGAGAAGAAGCACAGTCGTAGACTTTCTTTTTGAACTAAAATTGTTTTTAAAATCTTATTAAAAAACTCACAAAACAAACAAATAAATAAATAAATCACACACCAAAAATTAACCAGACCCAAAATCTATACAACTCAGATAATGGAAGCTGTGGAACTTCACATTAAAACTCCATGACACTTTCAGCATTGAATATACTTTACATATTTACCTACCACTGACACCCCCCCAAATCCATGACAGAATTAGAACTAGAGAAACAATAAGATTTATATTGTCTTTCACAGCTTGTGTCTATTACCTGCATTCAGTCTTTCCTCATCTCTTTATATTTAGCCATTTTTCCTTCTTTTCTTTGTGTTATACTGCATCTACACACACACATTTATTTATATGCATTATCTGTTAGAGTCCACAAATGAGAGAGAATATTTTTTCTTATGTTTGACCTCACTTAATATTATGCATTCTAAACCCATCCATTTTCTAAACTTCATTTTTCTTTAGAGCTGAGTAGTATTCATATATATATGAATATATTTATATATACTAAATTTTAATTATCCACCCATCTACTGATTATAAACTAGGCAGATTCCACTTCTTTGTTATAGTGAAAAAAGTAGCAATAAAAATTGGGGTGCAAATATCTCTATGGTAGGGTATGTATTTCTCTGGGTATATGTCTAAGAATGAAATAGCTGGGTCATATGGTGGTTCTATTTGGTTGTAGATTTTCACAGTCAGCTTTAAGGTTGAAAGAGTCCATAACTACAATAGATATTTTAGGATCTAATGGGCAAATAACTTTTAATTTAGAAAAAGACATCTTAAGTGGTAGAGGGCATTTTTTGGTAGTATGAAAGCTGCATGCCTTCCACTAAACTGATGGATAATTACTTTCTTTGAGCTAGAATAGCACTGAATATCACAGACTGATCTAAATTTACTATGTAGCCCAGGCTGGTCTCCAACTCATGACCCTCCTGCTTCTACCTCTCAGGTGTTGGGATTACAGGTGTTCCCAGCTATTAACCTGTTTGTAGAGTCATTGGAAAAACACAGAGAAAGTTCAAAATCAAGAAAAAGAACCAAGATTTGATACTAACTCCTACAGAAAGTGGCTTTTGCTCCTAATGCTAGTGACCAAAGAATTGAAGCTGACTCAGATGAGTCACACCACTTCCATTCTCGACATTTATCCTACTGTATTACCAAAGACAGCTGTAAGTACTCTCTTTCTCTCATAGAAGAAAAGGCTCAAAATCCAAAAATTATAAAGGAATACTAATACACGTGGGATATCTACCTCTGTGTAGGGGGATTTACATGCAAATAGAAAATATTTTAGAAGAAAATTTATGAACAAGGTAAAAAATTAAGACAATAAAACTACAGCATAAAAAACAATGATTTTCCCAACTCTCTATCCCCATTACCGTACATCATTCCACAGATGAGTACTCATCACCATGATACACTTTATATTGATTTACTTTTTATTGCCCTTATCCTTTTCTCCTCATTCAAATATATGTACCACCAAATGAGGAAATTTGTCCACATTTATACCTCATTCTGAGTTTAGTTTTAGTACAGACTGGGTGCTTAATAAATATTTGTTTGATGAATGGCTGAGTGATTACAGTATGTATCATAGACCTGCACAAAGCATAGAAACACAGTGCTCACTACCACCTAGATGATGATTAAGGAAGACTTCCTGGAGAAGCTGATCTCTCTAACTCTGGTAAAGCATAGACAAATAAAAGATTGTTGGGGGTGTCTTAATTACATATAGAACAGTGGTCTTATTAAACCTAACAGGACCATATTTGCCACTTAAAATACAATTTGAAATCTAAAGTCTTGTTGCTATGGTTTATTCATTGTTTGGTATTTCTGCTTTTGTTTTTGTTTTTCAGACATCTCTGTGTCTGTCCTATGACTCACTCTGTAGACCAGGCTGGCCTTGAACTCACAGCTATCCATCTGCCTCTGTCTCCTGAGAGCTGGGATTAAAGACATGCATCACTATGGCCAGCACACTGGTTGGTCTTCTTAAGTGCTACCTTGTAGTTGTAGATGTGAATGTAGATGTTGAAGTATATTCACCAGATGTAGTAGACATTGGTTTGGGGCAGAGGACAGTTTATTCTTTTATTTAATTGTATCACCATTTCTTAATCTCTTTACAATCTAGTCTTAGTCCTTGAACTAGAAGGCTTCAGCCTTCATACAATATAGAACATTTAACCTCCTAGCCCAGACCTAGAAGGCTTCAGCATTAGCCTTCTGAGACCTACTGCTGACTGAGCCACTCTAACTAGGTACTTCTGAACTCTTACTCTTCTGGTTCAACTTATTCTCTATTCTGGGCTTCTTCTGCAGAGCACTGCTGTGTCTCTGTGTCTCTCACTGCTCCATTCTGCCTCTGTAACTGACTGTACTGCAACTGCCTGCTCTGTAACTCACTGGTCTCAGCTTCTGTAACTCTTCTGTAACTGACTCTTCAACTTATTTCTGTTAACTGCTTTTCAACTGACTTCTCTTATTGACTGCTTCCATTGACTCCTCTACTTCTTCTTTTAACTGACTTTTATGTAACTCTCTTTTACTGAGATGAGAACCTGCCTTTTCTTATGAGAGTTGGGCACGTCCTTACTCTGTTAACTCTTTCTCGAATTAGTAACTTTGTGTGCCATTCACTGACTCATCTCAGACATCACTTCCTGTTTGACACTGACTCCTGAGTACTGCTTCCTTTGTCTGCTTCAATTTGTTTTCTAGGAATGAAAGTCATGGAATACCACTGATTTTTGAATCCTTCAACTAAATTTGTGTCTACATTCCATCCAGACTACACAGTCCTCTGAATGTAGCCCCTGGAATGTAGACTTTAGCTTTCCCAAAGGGCTATTCCTCTACACTACCTTCTAATTGGCTCTATAGTATAGTGAGTTAACTATCTTTTATGGAGACAACGACCTTATATGACTTCTATTCCCATTCTATCCCTAACCAGTTACTGCTCTTTTTTCATGAGAACCATATGATGAAAACCTAACTTGCTTCTCTTCTGAGCTTGGTCATATTATATCTCCCTCTTTCAATTCACCATATGCTCTAAAACTCACAGCTAGTATGATGTTATACAAGCTGTCCAGTCTTTATATATTATTATAAGCTGATATAATGTAGCTCAACACAAAGGAAAGAAAACTAAGATTCAATTATTTTCTAGTAAAAGAATCCTTATTTTTCCTATCAGAGACCTGAATATCCAAATACAAACAACAATAATAGCAACAAAACCATCATCTATATATTTGTGTATAATGCCATATATTATATATATATATATATATATATATATATATATATATATATATATATATATATATATATATAATGGATTCTATTTTGTTTAAAACATTGTAAATAAGAATGTATTTGCTTGGTGTGGTGACACACATTTGAGAGGTAGATACAGGAGAATTGCTGCAAGTTTGAGGCCAGTCTGATCTACATAGTGAGTTTAAGGGTAACCAGAACTACATAGCCAGGCTGTGTCCCAAGAAATGAAAAAGAAAAATAGGATTCATGTCATTTGGAATTTGAATTGTAATATATGAAATAAATCAAACATATCCAATTAAAAATTATTTTTAAACATATCTGAGTGTCAATAGAAGAAATAAACTCAATAAAATTGAAAGTGAAATTCTGTTTCTAGGAGATTGTCAGGTATTATATTAGCTAACAAAGAAAACAGAGTGAAAACATTTAATTTGGGTTGTCAGATGAAGATAAAATGAGATAGATATAAAATAGTAGAATGGACTTCCTCATGAATTAAAGAATAAAAATCTAATCTTCTGTTTTAAATATTGTATCTCAAAAATTAAATTCTGCCCATAAAGTAATCAATATATGACTCATCTTCATTAAAGAGCTATATTTATAAATGTTTCATAATATTGAACATTTTATTATTCAATATAACTGTCACAAAATGAAACACTTGGAATGTGAGCTAAATTCATTTATATACCAAGTGCAACATTGCCAGTATTAAAATTGCAGGATCAAGTTAAAATTTTGTTACCAGTATTATAATTAGTCATAGCCCATTTAATTATTTAAAAGAATTATAATATCATCAAGAGTAATTACATAGGTAGGAAAATCAATTATATAAGGCCCACGTAAAGTTTTAAAATACAAAGAGCAGTTGGTATATAGCCAGTACAAATGAATCTGGTACTTAGCCAAGACACAAGTAACAAGGCAGATCTGCCAAGATTTATGTAAAATAAAATTGCATAGTTTTTAGTGGCACTGTGGTAATGTTCACATAACACAGAGACTTTAGTATTTGGCATAAAGGACAAAAATATTTAATACTTTTATATGGGTGCCACTAATCAGGCTGAAAAGTGGACATTATGGGTGATCCTTCAGATTAGTAGTCCCTATTACTACATCCTACATTCAGAAAAAAATCTCCTGTACATTGTTATAGTTCCCATGTGAATTTAAAATATTTTAAGGAAGACATAATGATTGCATGTATGAGAATTATATTCTCTTAATTGGATGGGAACTTGAATATAATCCTTTACTGTAACCCTTAGCTTACTGACATGAAGCCAGAGCTCTTGTGTGACTTCCCCAAGGCAATAAGCTGGAATTTGAATGGAAATTTTTCTCCTTCTTGGTTAAAACCCATTCCTCAGTAACACACTAACTTTATGTTTAAAACAAAGATGTGACTTTATAACACATTCAAGATTTTTTGGACATCAAACTTAGAATAAGGATGAAGATGTTCAGAATACCAATAAAAAAAAAAAACATGTTTTTTTAAAAAGTCAATCCTTCATAAAGCCATTGGGTCAATTTACCTGTGTTTCCCCAAACCAAGCAAAGTCAACTTATATTGGGTGAGATGACCTCATGGGAAAGAGGACATAGGTTCAATGAAACTTTTTCTTTACAAGCTCTAAAAATTCAATTACTTCAATCATTTTGAAGATCATTATGTGAATCAATTCATCTGCATCCAAATCCATTGTGAGGAAGCCTGAAACAACTGGAACAATTGCTCGATGACACATTTTAGTTGAACATACAGATTTACCACTAAGGCTTCAATTTCATCCCATGTCCAGGAACTCTTGGCATTCCCCTGAAATCCGCATATCTCCCAAATGCAATACTTGTTTTCATATTTAAAAAATAGTTCCCTGTATTTCCCCGGATTCATATTTCCATATCTTAGAGTGCAAACATCTCAGTTTCATATATTCCAATACTACTCTCTGAAAATCCACTAAACTCTTATACTAGATTGATGGTTAGTTAGCCTTCTTGGCCTCCTCTCAACACACAAAAATTGTTCAAAAGCACAAAACAGTCAACCAACTTTGTTAAGATGCAGACACTTTTTAGACAGCTGAACACATCAGTAAATTAAGTGACCCACTCACCCTGCCACATTACAGGGCTGATTATTAAAACTATTTTAGGATAGTCAAAATAATGTTAATTTAGTAAATGTCAAATATTTTTCTGTGTTTGCAACCATAAGAAAATAATGAAGGGGATGGACTATGCCTAGAAGCCTGAGAGAGAATTACACAGATGTTGTTGTGGATTGAGTTATGTCCCCCAATAATTCTTGAATTGAGACTTAACTCATAACACCTGAGGATGTCACTTTATTTGGAAGTAAGGTCAGTGAAATTGGAATTTGTTAAGATAAGATCATTGGAAAGGGTGCCAATGCAGTATTACTGGTGTACTTAAGAAACTTGGAAACTTGAGTATTTGGTCACAGAGACAGGTATACATAGAGGAAAGAACAGGAAGAGAAACAAGGATCTGACAATCATTTATGAGACAAGAAGAAAAAGCTGAAATAGACTGTTTGCCCACACAACTCTGAGGAGGAAACTACCCCATTGATATATTGATTTGGGGTTTTTGTCTTATAGAATTATGAAACATTAAACTTCTGGGTATTTTTAAAAATTAATTCATTTTTATTTTCTGTGTATGTGTATTTTTTACTTACATGTATATATGTGTGTTATGTGCATGCAGTGTACTTGGAAGTCAGAAAGGGGTGTCAGATATCCTGGAACTGGAGTTACAGAAGGTTGTGACAGGTGAGTCAGCTGAGCTAGGTGAGGAGCAAGCAAGAAATAAACTAATATTTAAGTACTTCTACATGTGTTATCTCAATTAAGTTCCATAATAGCTCTCTGAGATATTTATTTCCATATCAGGAAACTGTGGCACAGAGAAAAAAAGAAACTGTGGAGTATTGGAAATCCATTTCAAACTCACATCAAAACCTGTTTGCTCTGCTAATCTTCCTTTTAACAGAGAGAGAGGCAAAAGGAGAACACGTCTATACTTGCATAATTTATACAGTGCTACATATGTATATTTGGAATTGCATTGTTACTACACGTATGGTAGGCAAAGTTCTAATTCAGAAATTGGATTTAGTTCAAAAAAGCCCACAACTAATACTTCAAAAATTCTTTTAAATTTTTAAATATTTTTGAGAATTCACACTGAGAATCATATTTATATAATTTCCTCCACTCTCTCTCCAACTTTAATTCCTCCTGTGGATTGCAAGCCTTCTCACATTCATGACTTCTTCTTCCTTAAATGTTACTATTACACTCCCTTTCAGACATTACTGACACAATTTATTGTTGTTCACGTGCACATGGGTTTAGGTTGACTATTTGCTATTGAGTAATATATGCCAGGTATGGTCCCTGGAGGAGACTGATTTCTACTCTTAGTAGCTATTGATTGACTGTAGTAGCTCTTCATCAAAGATGGGACCTTTTGAAATTTCTTTCATGCATATTGGTATGTTGGCTGGTGTGGCCCTTATGCCCTTATGCATTTCTTGTTAAGGCAACCACATTGTTGAGATTTCGTGGGTACAGCTTCTCTGTCATACTCTGTCTTCTCTGCCTCTGTCTCTGTCTCTCTCTCACAAACACACACATTATACATATAAGCATATATACACATGTATATATACACATACATATATGTGTCTATAGATATGTATGTATGTGTGTATATATGATACTAATCTCATTCTAGGAATTCTAGCACTCTGGCTCTTACATTCTTTCTGTCACTCTTCTGCAATGTTCCCTGAGCCTTAGTTGTAGGGTTGTATTATATATGTTATCAGTTGAGGCATTGCACTCATGATAGATAATTTGAGTTACCAATTTGATACAGCTAGGATATTTCCTTTTGATTGCTGATTTATGTAGAAAGGCCCAGCCTACTGTGGGCAATGCCATTCCTGGGAAAATGGGCTTGGGCTGTGTAACAAAGGTAGCAGAGCAAGCCAAGGGGAGCAAACCACTAAGCAGAGTTCCTTCACCGTCTTATGTTTCAGTTCCTACCTTCAGGTTCTTGTCTGGAGTTTCTGCTCTAACTTCCTCCAATGTTGAACCATAACCCCAAAGCTGAAATAAAACCTTACCTCCCAGAAGTTGCTTTTAGTCAGAGTGTTCTTATTATAGCAATAGAAAAGCAGACTAATACAGTAACCTGTGTTCAGTTATTCTCTGCATTTTGATTAGTGTAGTAGCTCTGTAGTAGCCCTATCTGCTACAAAAAGAAGATTCTTTTATGTGAGGTAAGAGCTACACTTATTGATGGGTATAAGGATACATATTTAGAATACAGCTTGAAACTATATAGATTTAGGAAAATGGCAGTAATAGGTTCTCCCCTATCATATATGACCTCTCTAGTCATGGGTAGTTGGCTAGTTTTACAGTACTAGGCACAAATTTATTCCTATTGAGTATACATTAAGTACAATTAAACAGCTTTTGGTTACCTATAAGGTAAAAGTGCCACCATTGCACTATTGGAGATATCTTGCTGCAATGGTTATGATTGGGTTCTATAGGCTTTACAGCGATACAGGGCTATTAATTTCTTTTCTTGCTTGGCAGCTTGCATAACACCTTCTGATGCTATAAGAGCTATGCCTCAGGGATAAGGCTTCCAGGTTAGTTCTAGCTCAATTACTGTAACACCTGCATCTCAGCAATAGACTCATCTTCAAATTCTTGAAGGCAATCAAAAGCAATGGGAATAGCCTACATTGTTTGGGGAGTCTCTTGGATCCTCCTGACCAATAACTAAAAGAGGTTTTCCTTGCCTGGCATGGGGTTTTTTGTTGTTGTTATTAGGTCATCTATGGTTTTGGAGGACCATTGTCACCTTGTCATTGTCATGTGAAATAACGTCACTAAAAATAGGTAAGTTTATAAAGTATTTCCTCATAAATGTATTTCCTTATGCTTTTAAAAAAATCTTAGTGTTATTTATCATTCCTGTCTCCCTCTCTATCTGTATTACTCTCTCTTCTTCCTCCCAAGTTAAAGTCAATACCCCATTTCCATCTTTCCCAGTCTTTAGTAGTTGTGTCCTACTATCCTTCTTTCCAGAGCTCCTCCTATCCCCTCCCCCTTCAAGGTCCCTTTCTACATTTATGACTTCTATGGTGATTTCAGGTTATATGTGCAAGTCTGAAGATTTAAAGTTAGGATCTACAAATAAGAGAGAACATGTTTGTTTATCTGGGTCTAGGTTATTACTGACTACAGTAATCCTTGGATCATAGAACTACATCTTTTAATCAATTGGACATACTGTGATAACAATTACTCAAGATTTTTATGTAGAACATATATTGATTAAACATTGATCATGTGCATCTCTTCTTCATGTATAACTAAAAGGTAATTTCCAAGGTCAGTGTTGTGGAGTTAGCAGGGTTTATTTAGAAATCTGATTTGTTCACATCTAGAAAATCACTTGTAAAAGTGATTTAAAAATATTTTGAAATTAAAAATACAAATCTTGACATGGATAGAATGTACATGCAGATATGATCAAAGTGTTCCTTCTTTGTTGGAATCCTTACCAAACAGAATGGAAGGTCAAGGAGTAAGCAGTGTAGACATCAGACGAAATTAATGTGTCATGACTACTGGCCCTGAAGGATCAATGTGTCTGCTTCTTGACTAAGTATTTACTTTTGCAGAGAATAACACTCCCTGCATATTGACACTCTGTCCTCTGGACAGTACTAGGATGTCTCACTGAGACACCATTTCCCTTTCCCTAAACATTCCTGCCTGACGAAGCCTATTTTCCCAAGGTCTTATTCATTGTGAGATATGCTAATATAATCTGTTAGTTTTGCTCTTGCCTGAGAGCCAGTCTGGTTTTTTTTAATATGACTTTGCCTGCCATGACCTGGTCCACTAAGACTTGATTTTACACCTTAATTCTGATAAGTATGTCTTCTACAGTATGAAAAATCTTACCTCTTGTTTTCAGACATGTGTTTTTTCTTTTGTAGTTTGTTTCTCTCCTGTGTTCTCATGAAAACTTTGGACTATTTTAAAAGTATATTATGTCACTTTAATAGAAATCGGAGGCCTTAATGCTAGGAGCTGTGCCATATTTTTCTAATGAACATTTTGTTTTATTAATGTAAGAGAGACAAAAATAGAGACTTTCAAGTGGAAACTGAATTCAAGTTTTAGACTAAGATATCTTGATTAGAAATGAAAATGAAAATAGCTATGTTTAAAAATCGCTCCTTTGTCATATACATATGAATAATATATTTCAAAAACTATGTAACTATATTTGTATATTGAAATCCAATATTTCAAGCACCCCTTGCTTTGCTTTGCAAAATAAATGGAATCCTGGAAAGTTCATAATAAAATATGTTGCAAAGATATGGAGTCAGCAATCCTGAATTGTTAACAGTTTTCCTATTCTAGTTGGCAGCATGGCCTTTGGCAAACACTTGAACAATTAGTGCCCTGACCCTTACACCTAGAAAATTCATGTCATGCTGGAGCATGAGTAAGACAAAGAATCTATTTGGCTGGGATCCTGGGATCCAGGTGCTGGGAATACCAGGGCTTTCTTATAAAGAGGATGCTATTTGACCTATTGAACTTAAATAGCACATGTGAGAAGGATCATATGAATCTGAGTAAAAGAATATTCTCTGAAAATAATTAATTGAAACACTTCAGGAAGGAAGGAAGGCCTAAGATAGTGACTTTCCTCTTGGCACTGTAATATGTGTCAAAAGTGCTAAATCCTCTAGAAACTCTAACCTTATCTGAAATTTCAATTTTCCTTTGAAAACATGTTCAGGTTTTTAGTCTCTTTACTCATTCCTGAAAGCTATTACTTCTATGCAGATAACCCTCAAATCTATCCTGACCACAACTTTTATCTTGAACTGCAGAATGCCATCCCTGGCTGACTGCTCATATCTCTACTACTGAACACTCAGCATCGTTCAAGAAGTCATCATTGGCATCAAACTTTCAACTACAACCAATTTCTTCTTTCTGTTTCCTAAATATGTAACACCAGAGTTAGTTTACATGTTATTTCATGTTTTCCTTTGTTTCATTCTTTTCTTTGTGCTTGTTTACTTTCTCTCTTTCTTTGATTTCTATCCCTCTCTCCCTTCCTCCTTTCTTCTTTCCTATCTACTTGCTTTCTTAATTATTTTTGTCTTGTTCCTGCTTATATGTCATGTTGTATGTGGTTGAATACGTCACTATTTCTTACTCTTTCACTTCTATTCCTATAGCTACCATCTTACTGTAGTTTGATGGTTCTCAACCTGTGAGTCACAACTCCTGGGGTGGGGGGTTGAATAACCCTTTCAAAGGGGTCACCTAACACCATCTGCATATGAGACATTTACATTGTGATTCATAACAATAGCAAAATTACAGTTGTGAAATAGCAATGAAAATAATTTTATGATGGTAGTGGGGCACCACAACATGAGGAACTGTATCAAAGGGTCGACGATTAGGAAGGTTGAAAGACATATGTCTCCTCTCTGCTCACTCTTTCCCCCGTTCCTAATTGGTCTTCTATAATCCTGGGGAGTAACCAAACATGCATATTTTGTTATAGCACTTCTCTGGTTATTCTGCCTCAGTGGGTGCCAGAAGACTTTTCATTATGTGGCTCTAATCAGCTCTAAGTTTTACTATTCTGGTGCAAATATGCCTAAGAACCTTCTAAATTGCTAGTGGTTCATCTAATCTACTAGGCCACCCCTTGTTAATACATGGTGCTTTCTCTTCTTGGAATATCTGTTCAGCCTAATTGTGATTAAGGTCCAGGAGATAAGGTAACCTAGAAACAAAGAGAAAAATCATAAAACTGGGTGAAGTGTTTGCCTTTGTAAGTAAGATGAACATGGTGAGTGCTAAAACACAGAAAATTCAGAGAATCTGTTGTTGAATCAGTCTAGGCATTTTGGTATTTCTGAGACAAACCTTGAATAATAGGCTGGCATTTTGTGAGAACAACTCAAATATGCACCATTGTGCCTGGCTTCTAATACCTCATATACACAGGCATTAGATTAGACAGGAAAACTTAGTCAACACCTAGAAGCTGAGATCCCATCTATACAAATATGTGCTGTACTAGCTTTACCATGTTATATGCTGCAGAACGAAATACTACCTGTGCAAGCTGAGAAGAATGCAACACGTGGTTTCAAAACATCAAAATTGTCATATTATGTTGGCCTTTAAAGGGTTCTTTTTAATGGTGATTTTCTTATGGCTCATAAAGCCATTAAACATCCAAAAAGGATGACCTTATCATACACTTAACATTATGGCTTCAATGTATGAATCAATATGCAATTGATTTAATTAAAGAAGCTGCAGAGAGTTCTTTCACAACATGACTCACTTTACATCTGTAAATATTTTAACTGCCAACGATTTTGCTATGACTTGAATGACTTTCATGTGTCTAAGATAGATTTTTAAACGCTTGAGGACTGATTCTACATTGAATATATATCAGATAAGTTGGAATGAATTTCTTAGGCCTGAAACTTTCAATTTTTTAAAAAAAATGTATTATTTTATGTGAATGAGTGTTTTGTCTAGAATTATGCCTGTGTACTATGTGCATGCCTGTTGCCAAAGGAGTCCAGAGGGCGTTGGATCCTCTGGAACTGTAGTTTCAGATGGCTGTGATCCACCATGTGGGTGCTGGGAAGTGAACCTTGGTCTTTTGGAAGAGCACCCAATGTTAATAACTGCTGAACCACCTCTCCAGGCCCTATTTTGTTTTGGGTTACATGATTTTAAGATCATCGAATTAACCTAATTAACTTTCCATTATCCTAAAGAGATGATTACTTTTTCCCTTTGGCAAAAGCAGCAAGTCTTCATCTCTGGAGAAATATAGCACCAATAAAAATGTGTAAATATTGTTACTTAAGTAACTTTGGCAAGGTACATTTGATAAGTTTAATAAAGTGTGAATATAGCCTGTTGGCTAATCTGTTTAGCTATTTCATGTACTGTGTCTTACACTCTAGTGTATAAGCACTTGGAAGGCAGAAGTTCTATTTGTTTCATCATATCACTGACAATTCTTGTCATATAGTTAGTAGTCTTGACTAAATGAATACATGAATGTGGCTTGACATGACAATTTTGTTGCTGTAATGAAGACTGGCAATTCAGTTATTTAACATTCTTCATATGCCACTTCTACAATATTTATAACCTATTCTCCTTTCTCTAACTGTTTAAGTATTAATGGATATGTATATGACCTAAGGCTAAAGTCATCAAATTTGGATTAAATTTTAGTCACCTATTACAGTGAATGCTTTTCTTAAAAATCTTTATTTTACACAATGTGATTTTCCTGGCCATAAAATATAAAGTATCAATTATTTTAAACAAAATATTATGTTTATTTTTAAAGAATTTCTTTAATAGAGGGATGGAATCTATACTGGATGAAAAAAAAAGAGTCACTTGATGAATCCATAGGTTTGAAAATAAAAGAAACCTTGAGAAGCTATCTGAGACATTTCTTGGATAGTCACCTCAATGTCTCTCTTCTAAGCATTCAGGCCACAGCTAGAGAAATGGATGAGTGGTTAAGACCACATTACTGCTCTTGCAGAGGATCTGGATTTGATTTCCAGCATCCACGTTGAGTGGCTCACTCACACTGCCTATAACTCTAATTTCATCCTTTTCTGGCCTCTGATGGAACCTGCATGCACATGTGAATACTTATATACACACACATGAATAAAAAATAAAGCCTTAGCTAAAGAGTACAAGCCAATTTTGATGAACATTATTTTGGGAGAACCTGTGTTGAATAAATTCCTTTGGTGACCCAGGCTAAACCAGAAGTTTATCTTTATGGGACCTCTAACTCATTTCTTGGAAAATGTCAATGTATTTCCACTTTCCAATACTCAGGGAAGCTAGAAAAATAATTGACCAGCAATGTATTCATAATGACAGGAAAATATCAGTGTTTTGAAAATTATTCTCAGTCTTCTAAGCTACGGTTGATTTATCCTCAATTGCTGCTATATTCTAAATGTTTGCATTTGTCCTCCTCCCACCACTAAACTCATATGTTGAAACAAAATCACCAGTGGGATGATTTTTTTGGGAGGTAAGTTGGTCATAAGAACAAAACCCTCCTGAATAGGATTAGTGTTCTTATAAAAGAGGCAAGAGAGAGCTCGGGCTCAGTTGACAGAGTGTTTGTCTAGCATGTGTGAAGCCCTGGGTGTAATCCCCAGAATTTCATAAACTGGGCATAATGGCATAGTATCAGAAGTTCAAGATTATTCTTGGCTACACAGTGAGCTCAAGGTCATCTTGGATACCTAAGACCCTATCTTATAAGCAAACAAAAGTAGTCTAAAGAAAGATACAAGACGTATTCCCATCTGCCATGAGAAGACAACATGAAGGAACAGCTTATTACCCAAACAGTAGGTCATTAGCAGATGCTCACCAAATCTACCAGTGGCTTTTTTTTTCATTTTTTAAAAATGATTTTTAAAAGTTAGACTACTAATGAGTTTCATCAAGACATGCTCATATATATGTGTCATTACCATTTGTTCTCATTCATTATTATGTCCCTTCCCCTCCAGCTGTTTCCCTTTTCATTGCAGCCAGTTCTCCATTCTACTTTCTTGTCACATTTGTTCCTTCATCCCATCTTTCACCTCTTTTAAGATCTCTTCCTCCCTTTCTTTATCCCCTTTTTAGTTTTGTGACTTCCACATATAAACACACACACATGCACACACACACACACAAATTTAAAATTTAGACTCTATTGAGAGAACATAATGTAGTATTTGCCTTTCTGAGTCTTTGAGCAATGTCTTGATCTTATACTTTGCAGTACTCATAACTGTGAGAAATAAACTTCTATTGTATATAAGTCATTCATGTAATGATATTTTGTTCTAGTCACACAAATGGACTAAGGTATTTATATTGATGTTTCTAAGCCTTCGCTTCATTGTTTTCACTATTTGGAGTTTTCATCTATCTTTCCAGTTTAATGGCTATCCATTTTTTTCATTTATTTCAAAAATATATGTTGAAATTCATAGTTCCTGCTTGGAATAAACAATAATAATAACAAAGATAAGCCCTATGGTTTGTTCTTGAAGTGTCTCCAATGTAACTTATAAACTAAATAATAATATAAGGCAGAGTGAACTATGGGCCATAGAGAAAATCCAACCTGTCTCTAGTGATGACAAATACAATTTAATTGAAATACAACCAAGTTCAGAATAAGGACTCCCAGAGATAGATTACATAATGCTTTATTAACTTTATTTATTTATTTTTTTGAATCCCAATGGGGCAGGAGCAACAGCTACCAAAAGACACTGTATTGTAGAAAAAACTGTTTAATTAAATTAGCCAGTATACTATAAGCATGTTTTAACATCAGAATGGAAGTCAGGAAATGTGTTCTGTCAGGGAAGAGGTTTTCCTTATAGCTCCTCAGGAGAGGAAAACCTGTGGGTTTCATCAAAATTGATAAAGCAGTGTGGAAGTAGAGACAGAAAGCAGAGCTCAGAAAGATGTGGAAGCAGACAAGATGCAATGAGTGCTCAATGTGTAGAGGTAGAGTGTAGAAGTGAGGTGGAAGCAGACTGCAGAGCTCACAGAAAGTTTAGTTCAAAGGAGAAACCAAGAAGAACAGAGCCAATCCAGAATAAGCTAAGAGAGAAAACAGGGAGTCAGAAGCAGACAATTTATAGTTTGGTGTTTAGAAGACAGGTCAGAGTGAGCTCAGTCAGCATTAAGTCTTGGAGGTTGAAATATTCTAGGTTTAGGGTCAAAGATTATATTGAACAGAGGCTGACGCCTTTTAGTTCTAGACTGAAGATTGGATTGTATGGAGACTGAAACCTTCTAGGACTGGGGATTGAATCATCAAAGAATGAACTGTCCTCTGCCATGAACCCATAGGAATAATTAATAAATCAATGCTTACATCTACATCTACAAAGCTAATTCATTTGAATATTATCTAAAGCAAATTTTGCCTTACAATGACAGAATACAGTAGTTGTAGCAGACCTATAGATCCTAAAATACTTAGTATGTGTTGTTTTACAGAAGAAAGTTCACAGGTCCTTGACTTAATCCAGTAAGTAATTAAGAGTTCACTTAGTGGCCATTATTAGTAAGTACAAGTAGTAGGTAGTATAGGAATACAATAGAATAGTGTTTCTCAATCTGTGTGAAAGAACAGGTTTTCCCTAACCTGATCCATCAGAGGAGAGAAAAGTTCTTCCTAAATACAATAAAGGTAAATTACTAGAGAAAAACAAAGTTATACAAAATGACCCTCACCCCAATTTCTAGTATTAGATTTAATTGAGAAAAATGAAAATAAAAGTTTAAATTGTTTTCTCTCAGTGCTTGTTTTTATTAGAGTCCTATATCAAACAGTCCCCATATAGGCACTGGTCCAATAATCACACTTTTGAGTAGCACTTGTCTCAAAAAAATGACTGATGAAGCTAACTTTTCTTCTACTGGAGGCTTTATGCTCATATGGTATTTGCAGCCAAATTATAGTCAAAGAGACCTATAGACTATGCTTCAAGCATTAAATCTCATTTTAATAACTTCTTATAAATCTGATCACATGCATTGTCTTGATATGATATAGACCTGAGAGAATAATCTCTGGTATTTTCAGGAGTTTATCAGTAAGTGTTAACTCAGTCTAGCTAAGCTACCATGATACTATTTTCCATAAAAAATAATTGTTATCAGTATGTCTTTGTTTTCTTGGTTGACAAACGTGTAAAAGAAGTTAAATCATATCTATTCCATATATTAATTGTGATTGTGGTTACAAGTTCAGTTATATTTGTTAAACTCACAGAATTATATGCTGAAAGGAATGGTTTTTATAGTATGGAGATAATGCTACAATAAATCTGGACGTAAAATGTACATTTTAGGGCTTCTTCCTCCAGAGTGTCTTATTCAGTGGCTAGGAAGGGCTGACACCAGAGGGATCAGAAGCATGTGAATTCTGTTGGCTAGAAGTTCCTGCATGTTTTTCATGTGGAAGATGTTTTTCTTCTAAGTAATGCAAGTACATAACTAAGAGTACAAGCCTTCCTCTCTCCAGGAGGTACTATCCCGATTAAACCATCTTTAGTTTTTTTAGATCTTTTTTCTTAATTCCCTTTCATGATCAACACTTGCTTCTCTTAGGTACATACACCAGTTCAATTAAGATACAGTCAAGTCCTGGCAGACTAAAAGCAATTCTAAATACATAAGGTGATTATTTGTTTCTGCCCTACTATTTATTTGTAATATTCTTCATTTTTGACAAACTTCTTGCAGTGGATATGGAGATTGCCAAAGGTCATTAGACTGTAGACTCTTGATAAGTGATGAGAGTTATTTGGTGGAGATAGAGGGCATTGGCTGACTCTAGCTACAGATTTCATGAAGAGATGTGATTAACGTGTCTACTCATGGGTAAAATTTGTCACAAAGTATGGGAAACTGAAAGCATACTACTTAAGCCATTCCACCTGGACCACAGGATTACTATTGGAATAGTAAGAAAAGCAGATTTATCTTTTAGGCAATGAAAGTCTATTCCAAGTTTTTCATAAAGGATATGTAATCTTTGCTAAGAATCTAAATTACCACTTGTTCAGACCAATATTTTAAGTTCATTTTATATAAACAAAGACTTGATAACATTCCATTTTTTAGTGCGGATTTTGGTTTTCTCAGTAGACCATGAACTCTTATCAGTAGGAAATTTCTTATTTTTGCTTGTCTTGGGTTGTGTAGTAATAACTGAATTTTTTTGGAAAGTGTCTGTCTTAGTTAGGGTTTCTATTGCTGTGATAAACCACTAAGAGCAAAAGAAACCGGGGAAGAAAAGGGTTTATTTCAACATAGAACTTGTAGTCGATATCCAGAAAAGTCAGGGCAGGAATTCATGGCAGGAATCTGGAGGCAGGAACTGATGCCAAAGCCTTGGAGGAGCGTTTCTTACTGGCTTGCTTCTTATAGCTTCCTCAGCCTACTTTCATATACCATCCAGGTCCACCAGCCCAGATGTGGCACTACCCCCAGTAAGCTAGGAACATGCACATCAATTATCAACCAAGAAAATGCACCACAGGCTTGCATACAGGCTTATCTGCTGAGAGCATTTTCTCAACTGAGGTTCTCTCTTTCAAAATGATTCCAGCTTGGGAAAAGGTGACCTACAGCCAGCATAGCATTCCTCAGACTTTTAACATATTTCAACCTTATATGTTAGCCTTTTAAACAACATATCATATTTTTGATGTCTCTCTATTTAACTATTCATTTGAATCTTGCAAGATGTTGACCCATGATTGGAATGTTCTGTACTAGCTCTTTAATATGTCTCCACTTACAAAAGCTATTGTAACATCCTTATTTTAAAAACGGAGATGCAGTGTTAATGCACATTTATCTTGACTTCATACTGTCTCAAATGCTTGGCCAGGAGCTTAGATATCTGATGTGAAATTGTTGGACGCTTACCATAAAGCATTCACTGAATGTGGAAACTATGTTAGGAAAGGTTGGCACCCTGCAGAATAAATTCAACTCCCTTTGAGGTTTGTAATTGTTTCCCAACTTGTCTCTTGGAAGAACTTTGTCACATCTTATAATGGTAACTCTTGGTTGCCAAGTGTGAGCTGTAATCAGATTGAGTTGTGGAAACAGACTTTGATGTGTCACTTTTAGGTTTGGCAAAGAGTAAGGACTTTCCCTTTTTTAGAAAAGGGAATGGAGACCAAGTTGCTATTAGAATTTTCCATATCAAATATGTTCACTCTCCTTCCTTACTTCTCTCCCCAAGGCTGGATTAAGTTTTCCTCCTTTGTGCACTCACAGTACATGTTGATTTTACTCCACCATATTTACCTCATGGACACATGTGCCTACTTACATACTAAGTGGACTTTATCAATTGCAGGGACTAACTCAAAGTCACCTGCATGTCACTGAGAAATTGTGACTAGTTAATATTTGTTTAGTTGAATCCAGAAAATAATATTGATAATAATAGTTCACATCAAGTGCAATTATTTTCTAACATGCACAAGCTTTAAGACTTTAATAAGGATAAACTCATTTAATTCCTTACAATCCAACATGATATTTACAATACGCATATCAGAAACAAAGAACAATGTAGTTTCAACTATGTTTAGAATAAAGATATATTTTACTTTATTTTTGTCTTTAAATTGTGTATGAATTTCCTATATCTGGAGTTATAGGAAGTTGTGAACCACCACGTGGGTCCTGTGAACTGAACCCAGATCCTCCAAGATTCCTTTTAACTACTGAGCCATCTCTCTATTTCCAACGTTCAGAATTATAAAACTAGTGACTGGCAGAAGAAAGATAGAAACTCCTGACTCCAGAAACAATCCCTATGCCATGCATGAAAGAAATATTTTGTCTTTTATTAAAACTGCCTATATACAACAAAGCTATTTAATTATGGGTGGATTCTGGAAGGCCAAATGATGCCTTCTTTTGTCTTGGAATTAAGCTATTGTTTCCCGTTGTTACTTTACCCTTCTTCATATGGTTGTTGCAGCACTGCCAAATTATAAGGTGGTTAATTGTCTTTATAAGTACCTGTCTCAAGTATTTCATTACAATGATGAAAAGTGGACTAATTTAGCATGTTGCTTTGCACATATTTTTATTGCATTTGTATATACATATTGTGTTTATGGTGTGTGCTGTTGTGATGTTTTGTATATTTAGCATAATTATGTATATTCCATCAATGTAATTTTTTTAATGTTATGTCCTGGTTGCTGCTTCATGTCAAAGCATATAGATCTGCCCCATTATATTGAATTGCTCTATAATATTCAGAAGTATGAATGACAGTTTGCTATTTATCTACTTTTCTGTTTATGTTATTTAAGTTATTTCATTGGGGGCTACTGTAGGGAACACCGTAGGTTATTATGTTTGAGCATATACTTTATTCAGGGTTAATAAGAAATTGTTAAGTCATAGAATTTGCTCATTTTTACTGTAGTAGATATGGGACAAATTGTATTCTCCAAGGCATAACAATAATAGTAGCAGTTTTTAAGTATAGAAGATAAACTAAATAAATGGAAAGATATGCTTTATTCCTAAATGGAAAGGCTCAATTTTATAAAGATTACTGTTTTCACCAAGTTATGTTTAGTTTAACAGTATACTAATAGAGTTTTACTGGAAGGTTCACAGTGTCTATGGTGTGAATATTAGTTTAGGCATAAAAACTGCTTTTAAGGGCAGAGTTGATCATAAGCAACATAAATTTAGAATCAGAAAAGGCTGTATTTACTAGTAGCTGCAATTTATTGATATCACCTCTAATGACATAGTAACCCTGAATCTCACATTTACTAAGATACAGATTGGAATGTGTACCCTGATTTCCCTAACTCCAAAACTAAGACTCCTAACTAAGCTCCACTGACTTTATATTTCAAGCCAAGTATGCAAATAACATCAGTTGGTAACAGACTCACATAAATTTAGCTTTCTATTGTTGGGAACAATATTTATAATATTTTTGTTTTGCTTGTTCACTATTGTCTGGGAATTAAATGATTGAGTGATATTTGATCTTCTTAGTCTATGTCATGTTGTCTTGGTGCCTGGTCCTCCTCGTCGCCCTCTTCTTTCTCCTCCTTTTTTTTCTCCTCCACCTTTCTCAGTCCCTTCTCTTTCTTCTCCTCACCCACACTATCTTCCTCTCCTAATTATTCTGATCCATGTTGAGCCTGTCAAAATCTTATGAGTTTAGAACCCTGATTTTTCCACAGGAGGAAGAGAAATGGCATGTTTCCACAGCACTATATCTAATTTTAGCAATGTTTATGCAATGACTTTGAAAGTATGTTTTCACATTGCAGTTAGTCTCCTTATGTAGTTCCTTTGGCCTAAGCAACAATCAAATGTTTAAAACATGTATAAAGGGAAAGGGGCCTGATATAGAGAAATTAAGCAAATATTGACTGAACTCCTACTATGTGTCACCGTAGTAACAGGCCTTCTGCTGACATAGCAACAAGTAAAACATGCAGATACAAAGTAAAGAGAAAACAAATATTAATACTAACAGCAGATTTGATGGTAATGAAAAACATGCTTGAAAATTTCTCAGTAGATGATATAATTTATTCTGGAAACAGATTGAATACAATTCTGGATTTTGCATATTACAGCATGATGATTTTATTATAGTTTATTAAAATAATTCTTTTGCAGTGTTGAGGACCAAACCCAGGGCTTTGTGTATGTTAGGCAAATGCTGTATTTTTTTGAAACTTTTTATTTTATTTTAAATGAGTAAAGGGAAATTCTAATGTTACTTCTACATTGTATTCTTTTTCTCTTTTGGTTGCCAGGGATCACACTTGGGTTATTAAACTTGGTGCCCTTTTCAATTAACCATCTCACTAGCCCTTAGTGCAAATTTTAATAATTATACATAGTTAATGTGATATAGTTTGAATATGCAATGTGCCCCACAGTCCTGTGTTGAATAAACAGCCTTGAGCTGGTGGCACTATTTTGGAAGGTGGTGGAAGATTTAGAACAAGAGGCTTAGTTAGAATTAGATCATCAGATCATGCCTTTGAAGATTACACCTAGTCTTCAGTTTCTTCCCTTCTCTGTGCTCTGGAGACTACAGGTGAATAACCTGTTTTCAGGGGAGGATATTTAGTGGGTATGGAAGGAGTTGTGGAGAGGAGTAGTGGGTAAATATGACCAAAATACCTTGTGTGGTATTTTCAAAAAATAATATAAATATTATATTGCAAAAGAATGCATTCTGCAACATGACCCTACTGCCATGGTGTTCTCCCAAGCATGGGGACTTACATAACCATAAGCTGAACACGCTGTGACCATGAGCCAAATTCAATATTTTGTCCTTTAAGTTGTTTCTATGAGCTATTTTCTCACAGCACCACAAATCTTGGCTAACATGGGGCTAATATAGCTAAGATATGGGGATTTTGGATTTTAACAAACTTTGACTCCTGTCAATCTTTATAGATACATCGTACAAGGAAAGTTTTTGTTCCTGGTTCATTGATGGTAGCATATGGCTTTATCACACAATAAATTCTTCTCTACTCCTGTCCTATTTATCATGTGCCCTACTCTTTTCATTAGTCAATGTTCTGCTACCATCAGACACTTGATTACAAACTCTTTGGAAAAAGGAATATATGTTAACATTTGAAATCTCACAGCAATAGTCAGTATTTTTTGTTTTGTTTTGTTTGAGACATGGTTTCTCTGTTGTAACTCTGGGTGTCCTGGAACTCACTTTATAGACCTGACTGGCCACAAACTCGCAGAGATCCGCCTGCCCCTGCCTCCAGAATGCTGGTATTAAAGGCATGTTCCACCAACCCCTGGCATTAGTTAGTACCTTAACATTGAAAAACTCTTTTCGAAGCTTTATTTTCCTTTCCAAGACAAACCACCTTTGTGAGTGTATAGTCTAAACTCAATAATTACTTTCTATTCATTGTTATCAAGATGCATTAACTTGAAAAAGTCAAGTGGTATATCAAAGTGAAACTCAGAAGGACTTCATTCAATGTTGAGCTTTGTCTTAGCTTGCTTTCTACTGCTGTGATAAACACCATGACCAAAAACAACTTGAGGAGAACAGGCTTTGTTTGATTTCCAGGTTACAGTCCATTGTGAAGGGATGTCAGGGCAGGAACTCAAGGTGAGAACCTAGAGTCAAGAACACACCAATGGTGTGTGAGACACACATCATTGAGAAATTATTTTCACATGGCTTGCTCATATTACTTTCTGATACAAACCCAGGACCACCTGTCCACAGCTGGCACTATACTGGGCCCTCTTACATCAATTATTAATCAAGAAATTTCGTCACAGGCTTGCCCACAGAGCAGTCTGATGGAAGCATTTTCTCAAATGACCTTAGCTTGTGCCATGTTGACAAAAGAAAAAGAAAAAGAAGAAGAAAAAGAACAGCACAGTGTCATCATTTATTGGCTATGTAACCTTGAAGTTTTCATATTCTAAGATTTTGTTTCTTCTTAAAATATCAGGACATAAAGTTCTCTCTCCTCATTTCTCTTTTAGTCCTATGATCCCATGATGCAAAGGGGTAAATAGTACTCATCTATGTTTCTTCTTTCCTATACATCTTAACATGGTTATTGAGTGTTTTGCCATCTTCTGTGGCTTATATTGATGAATACATTTGATGCAACATAAGAAAAAATATTTTTAAAGAACTGAAATATAATGTGCCATGTTTAGTAGATAATTAGTAAATAAAGAATAAAAAGGAAGTTTTTTTTTCAGGGTCTATTCTTTTACCATGTATAATTACCAATGACTTCAAAACATATCCCTCAAGAAACATCAGCTGTTTTATATTTAATTCTTTCTCTTACATGCTGGCTTTGTTTTAAGCAGAGGAGAAGATCTATGTGTTGTGGAACAAATTTACTCCAGATGGCCTTCTTTTTAATGTATGTGATTTTTTTTCCTAATCAGTTATTTTTGAAAGCAACAGTAAGCATGACTCTAGGAAAGAGAGGGAGAAAGAGAGAGGGGGAGGAGAGGGAGAGGGAGAGAGAGGGAAGGAGGAAGAGAGAGAGAGAGACAGAGAAAGAGAGAGGGGGGAGAGAGAGAGAGGAAGAAAGAGTCAATGTTAGGAATAATTAGAGCAGTGTTGAAGATAGGGAGTCTATATGTGTAGAGCCTTATAAGAAAACCAGTCTTGGATAAATACGTATATATGAATATTTATACATAAAATTAATCATGTTCCTGATCAAAAAATCCCTATGACATACCAAGTGTCTGCTTCTCTTCACAGAGTTGTTGCCAGGATTTATGAGGAAAGGATGGAAAGGATTTAACATATATATGTATATATTACATCTCATACATCTTTCATTACTACTAGAATAAGGACAAAAGACAATCCTTAGTATCTCTGGAAGACTTTAAATCACTTTTGGTGAAGACTTCATTTTCCTTCTGACTTTCTTTCCTTCTTTAACTTTTGATTTTTCTATTTCCAATTGTCTATCAAGGATCACATAGTGAATCTTAGCCATCAACTCCTGCAGGCATTCCCTGGAACCCACCTGCAATGCCACTGGCCAGGGAATCAGGTAGGTGATCTTCACTCTCTCTCCTGTCATCCACTTCCAATCCCCTAGTCTTATCCCCAGCTTTGTAGCAGACTGCCTGTTCTGGCCTCTTCCTCTCTACCCACATTCCCAGGGTCTATGCAGATTCTAGTGGCTCACTCAGCTTTATTCCATCCTGTGGACCCTCTCAGTCCCACTCTACCCCAAGCCCAATCCATCCTTCGTGTCAGTTCCCAATCCCTAGAAACATATTCTACCAAGGATCCACAATGGTCAGAATCTCAGAAACATCCTCTACTAGGCAACCCACAGGCTCCTAAGTACTAGTGGACAGCAGAAACCAAGTAATGAAACATCCACCCAACAAAGACAAGAGAAGATATCAATGCCTATTACAATAATCATCCTAAACCCAGATGCCTAGACACAAGCATAGAAACACAATAAATAACAGGACAAGATGTCTCCACAAACATCCAGCAAACTAAAGCCCTGAGAAATTCAAAATAGCTGAAGAACAAGACAATGTTCTCAAAATAGCTACTATGTATTTGTTCAAGGATATTAATACATTCATTAATGAAAATGCAAACAAGCAGTTGAATGAAATGATGAAAACAGTTCAGGACATGAAAGTAGAAATGGGATCCCTAAGGAAAACCCAAACTGAAGTAAAACTGGAAAGGAAAATTTAGGAACTCAAATAGGAACCTCAGAGGCAAGCTTCACCAAAAGAATATATGAGATGGAAGAGAGAATGTCAGGTATTAAAGATAAGATAGAAGAAGTAGATACCTTGGTCAAAGAAAATGTGAAAAAAAAATCACAAAACACCCAGGAAATCTGGGACACTATGAAAAGACCAAATCCAAGAGTAATAAGAATGAAGGAAGGAAAATAAACCCAGGTCAAAGACTCAGAAAATATTTTCAACAATATCATAGATAGTAATTTACCTAACATAAAGAAGGAGGTGCCTATCCAGGTAGAAGTAGCATATAGAACACGAAATAGACTAGAACAAAAAAGAAATTTCCTGTGACACATAACAATCAAATCAGTAAATGTACAGAAAAAAAGAACATTAAAAACATCAAGGGAAAAAGACCAAATAACATATAAACATGGACCTATTAGAATAACACCTGACTTTTTATTGGAGACTCTAAAAACCAGAAGGGGCTTGGGAGATGTTCTAAAAACTCTTGAGAGACCTCAGATGACATCCCATACTACTATACCCAGCAATACTTTGAATCTCATAAGATGGAGAAAGGCAATCCACTATAAAATCAAATTTCAGCAGTATATATAAACAAATCCAGCATTATAGAAGGTACAACAAGGAAAACTTCACCCTGAAGAAACAAACTATACCCAAGAAAGCATGTCTTGGACCAGCAAATCAAGAAAGAGATAATGCACGTGCACACACACACACACACACACACACACACACACACACCCACATGCGTGGACCACAACAAAGTAATATAATCAGCAAAAATTCTCGTTGATAATTCTCAACACCACTGGCCTCTATTACCCAATAAAATACACAAACTAAGAGATTGTACTAAAAAAACAGGATCCACCCTTCTCTTACATCTAAGAGACATCTTTAACATCAAGGTCAGACATCATCTCAGGGTAAAAGGGATGAAAAAAGATATTATATGCAAATGACCTAAGAAGCAATCTAGTACAGCCATTTCAATGTCTGACAAAATAAACTTCAAACCAAAACCAATCAGAAGAGATACTGAAGGACACTACAAACTCATCAAAGGAAAAAAATCTACCTAGGATATTGCAATTCTAAATATCTATGCACCGAATGTATAAAATAAACTCTATTGCAACTTATATCACATATTGACCCTCATACACTGATAGTGGATATCTCCAATACCCCACTCTGTCACTCAGACAAAAACTAAGCAGATAAATGCTGGAGCTAGCTCACATTATAAACCAAATGTACCTAGCAGATATTTACAGAACTTTTTACTCAAACAAAAAAGAATATACTTTCTTTTCAGTATCTCATGGAACTTTCTCCAAAATTGACCACATACTTGGACACCAGACTCAACAAATACAAGAAAATTGAAATAACACCCTGGATCTTATCAGATCACCATGGATTAAAGCTGGATATTGGCAACAACAGAAACTATAAACTCATGTAAACTGAACAACTCTTTACTGAATGAAAAATGGGTCAAGACAAAAATTAAAAAAATAGAATTGAATGAAATGAAAACACAACATATCCAAACTTGTAGGACACAATGAAGATAGTTCTAAGAGGCAAGTTCATAGCATTATGTGCCAATAATAAATATTGGAAAGATTTTTTATTAATAACTTAAGGGCACACCTGAAGTTCTAGAACAAAAAGAAGAAATCAACGAAGAATGAACATATGGCAAGAAATAAACTCAGGACTTAAATCAATAAAATAGAAAAACAACACACACACACACAAAAAGAAATACAAAATATCAATGAAACAAAGAAGGTTTTTTTTTAAAGAAAATCAATAAAGTTGATGAACTTTTTGTCACGTGAACCAAGAGAGAGAAAGAGACTATCCAAATTAACGAAATTAGAGTTCAAAGGGGGAACATAGCAATAGACACCAAGGAAATCCAGAGAATCAGGACATATTTTAAAAACATGTCCTCCACCAAATTGGAAAATCTAAAAGAAATGGATAATTTTTAATATATATTAACTTACTAAAGTTAAATCAAAATCAGATAGAAACAGACCTGTAACCCCTAGTGAAATAGAATCAATGATTAAAAGTTTTCCAATCAAACAAACAAACGAACAAAAAAACCCAGGGCCAGATGATTTTAGTGCAGAACTATACTGAAGTTTCAAAGAAGAATTAATGCCAATACTTCTCAAATTACTCCACAAAATAGAAGCAGAAGGAACATTAACTGAATTTTTTTCTATGAGGCCACAGTTGCAGTGATAATTAAACCACATAAATACCCAACTGTCTTACTAGCTGATCTATTGCTTTGAGAAGACACCAGGACCAAGAGAGCTCTTACCAAGAAAAGCATTAAACTAGGGGCTTGCTTAGAGTTTTAGGGGGTTAGTCTACTATTATCATGGCAGGGAGCATGTAGCAAGTAGGTATGGCACTAAAGCAGTAGCTAAAACCCATATCCTGAGCTATAGGCAAGCGCACACAAAGACAGATATATGGCCCTATCCCCTCTTTCCAACAAGGCCACACTTTCTAATCTTTTTATCTAACAACTCATCAACTGGGACTAAGTATGAAAATATATGAACGTATGAGATCCAATCTCATTCAAATCATCAACCCAGAAAAGAAAAAGAAACACAGAACAACAGGTGTAAAAAAAATCAATAAATACTTGCAAAATGAATCCAAAAACATATTGAAAAGATCATGATGAAGTTGGCTTCATCTCAGAGATGCAGAGGTGGTTCAACATGCATAAATCAATTAATGTAATCCACCATATAAACAAACTGAAAGACAAAAACCACATGATCACCTCACTAGATGCAGAAAAGGACTTTGACAAAATTCAACACCCCTTCATGATAAAAGTCCAGGAGTTTAGGGATGCAATGAACATACCTCAACAAAATAAAGGTGATTTATAGCAAGACCACAGCCAACATCAACATAAATGGAATGAAACTCAAAGCATTTTCACTAAAATTAGGAATAATAAACAGTTGTCTACTCTCACCATATCTATTCAATACAGTACTGAAGTCTTAGCTAGAGCAATAAGGCCACTAAAGGAGATCAAGGGGCTACAAACAAGAGGGGAACTAGTCACAGTATCTTTATTTGCAGATTGTATAATAATATACATTACTGATTCTAAACATTCCACCAGGAAACTTCTACAGCTAATAAACACTTTCAGGAAAGTAGCAGGATACAAAATTAATAAACAAAAATCAGTAGATTTCCTATATACAAGGGACAAACAGATTGAGAAAGAAATTGGAGAAACAACATCTTTCACAATAGCTTCAAAAAATATCTTGGGGTAATGAAGCAAGTAAAAAAATTGTGTGGTAAAGACTTTAAGACACTGTGGAAAGAAATTGAAGAAGATATCAGAAGATAGCAAGATGTTTCATTTTCTTGGATCAGAAGGATCAATATGGCAAAAGTGGCTATCATACCAAAAACAATCTATAGATTAGGTGCAATCCCCATCAAAATTTCAATATAACTTTTCTTTTTTGAGACAGGGTTTCTCTGTTGTAATTCTGGTGGTCCTGGAACTCCCTCAAGAGATCAGGTTGGCCTCGAACTCACAGAGATCTGCCTGTCCCTGAGTGCTGGAATTAAAGGCACGTGCCACTACTACCCAGCTACAATTTCAAAATAACTTTTAACAGAACTTGAAGAAACAATTTTCAGTTTCATATTGAAACACCCCCCCCCCACACACGAAAAAAAAAATCAGGATAGATTTATTTTAAAAGTCCTGAATAATCAAAGAGCGGCTGCAGTCATTACCATTCCTGATTTCAAATTGTACTACAGAGCTAGAGTAATAAAAACTGCATAGTATTGGCATAAAAACAGACACACTGATCAATGAAATCAAATTGAAGATTCAGACATAAATCTACACAATTTCGGACACCAAATTTTTGATGAAGAATCCAGAAATACACATTGGATAAAAGATAGCATCTTCAACTAGTGATGCTGGTCAAACTGAATGGTTGTATGTAGAAGAATGGAAATAGATCCATACTTATCACTCTGCATAAAACTTAACATTAAATGGATTAAAGATCTCAACATAAAGTCAGATACACTGAATCTGATAGCAGAGAAAGTAGGGAAAAGCCTTGAACACATTGGCACAGGAGATGACTTTCTGAAGGAACACCAATATCATGGACACTAAGATCTACAGCTAATAAATGGGACCTCATCAACCAGAAAAGCTTCTTATGGTAAAGGACACCATCATTTACACAAAGCAACAGGCTACAGAATGCAAAAAAATTTTACCAACTACACATTCCATGATGGTTATATCTAAAATATATAAAGAACTTAATAAAATGGACACCAAGATAACAACCAGAGAGGAGACATGGACACAAAATCCCATTGCTAATACAGAAGTTATCTCCAATTGATAACCACTTGCAAATGAAAAATTTGTCTGTTCCAACTGAGTTTCTCTGGGGTACAAACCACTCTTAAGGGCAGGCTCCATTCCCAGTAATAGATGGTAATATCAAAATAAACTCAATGGTGTCTTTGGAGCTTCTTTATCTCATAATGCTTTTTCAGGACATTTTTTTAAACTTATAGTTCTTTTATTGTATATATCATGGCTTCCAGTTTTCTATTTTTATGGGATCCTTATGTATACTAACATGTGTGTCTCTGCATCTATACATGTTTCTCGTGCTTTTTCTTTGTCTCTTTTTTCTCTGTTTATTTTGTCCTATTCCAGTTTGCTTTTTTTGTTTTTAATCTTATTTTATTTATTATTTTTTAGATGCCTGTTTACTTTCTAAGGAGAGAAAGAAACAGTGTGGACTCAGATGGAAAGGGAAGTGAGGAAGATCCTGGAGGGGATGGAGGAGGGGAAAACTATATCAGAACATACTGGGGGTGGGAATCACATAGTGAAACCAACTGGCATTGTAGAATCAAAAGTTTGAGGAAATAGTTGAGTGGTTTTAAGTTACACAAGTTACATGTTTTACACACACACACACACACACACGCACACACACCCCACTGTCTCAAACAATTGTTGGGGATGTAGCTCAGTGATTAAGAATTTGTCTCACGTGCAAAATAACTAGCTTTCATCTCTAGTACTAGCATTATAAAAATATGACAAAATAATGGAATCACAGTCAAATTGGGAACCCTCCCTCCACACCTGTTATTTTCCCTTCCAAGCATCCCAATTTTTATCTAGTGCACGTGCTCCTCCCTGTCCCCCAGTGCAAATCAAAAACAGGGAATAAAAGTCTAGTATTTTTTTTTTAGAAAATCTGAACCTGTAAAAAGTAGTCACATTTAGAAAGAGATTAAAGAGATGAAGTTTAAAAAGTTGAAAAAATAAGGAAGAAAAAGAAGAAGGGGCATGAGATTTAAAAACAGAACAGAATGATTCAAAGGCATGAAAAAGAACAGTTGAACTGATAATTGGCTCAGAAATAATTTTGGTTCATCTATTTTACATCCTTATTACACAGATTAAACATTTGTGTTCTAGCATCTTATTTTTTAGTTTATTCTTTCTCAATTTTATACATGTATAAATAATGGACTTTGATCTTGTTGCCTCTTCAAGTCTTTTGTTTGATGTGTTTAATTTGGAATGAAAGTGGAAACCAGGAAATAGAAAGGGGCCATTGGGAGGGTTATGTTAAGATATGGGGTGTAATAGATTGTAGGTAAAATGAAAGTAGTTATGTGGAAAACTAGGGGTGGAAAGGCTTAAACAGGGAGAGGCATAGGGGTATGAGAGAAATCAGGGGTGTAGGGATCTGGAGATGTCTTAGTTTGATTTTTATTGCTCTGATAAAACATTGACTCAAAAGCAACTTGGGAAGGAAAGTGTTTATTTGGCTTACAGGTTACAGTCCATCATGAAGGAAAGTTAGGGCAGGAACCTGGAATCAGGAACTGAGCCATAGACCATGGAGGAATTGACTTGCTCCCTATGACTTGCTCAACCTGTTTTCTCTTACAATTTAAGACCACCTGTCCAGAGGTAGCAATACTCACAGTGATTGGGCCCTTCCATGTTAATCATTAATCAAGAAAATGCTTCACAGGTTGCTTAGAGGTCAATCTAATGAAGCATTTTCTTAATGAAGTTTTTGTTTTTTTGTTTTCTGGATAACTGTAGCCTGTGTCAAGTTGACAAAAATCAACCAGGACAAGAAGTTATAAACCCTAGAACCCACCATTGTTGATTTGCTAAATAGTCATGTTTTCCTATGTATGCTTATACTCAAACGCTTAGGCTGCTCTCAACTTTGACTAGAGGTGCTTTTTTTTTGCTGTGGACAGGATCAGTAGCAAGTTGCATATTTGTTCAAAGTGCTGAGAATAAGAAACTGAGTGTTCAACCTTATGTTAACACCACCACCACCAAGGCTCAAGAAATATTTTGGAAAAAGAAGAAAGATTGGAAGTGCTGCATGATGGGGAGCCAGTGCTACCCTCTGGACAACAGGACATTGCTATTGCAATCATGAACTTATAGCAGCTGTTGTTACCTGCACATGACTTGTGCAAATTCAATCCTGCCAAAATTCTGGTATAGTTTGGGAAGTACTCACTAGACCCCACTTGTTTCTTTAGGCCCTATTGGTAGTGGATAGTTACTGGGAGAGGGAGAGTCATTCTCTTTTGGGTATATGGCTACTGGTAGGTTTTCTATTATTTTAATGGATGCACATGGAAAATCCTAAATTGGGGCATAGACATGATCATATTTCCTTGTATACATTTGTGAAATCTCAAAAATAAAGAAAAATTAAAACATTTATTCTTTAAATCCTACTGTATTATATGTGTCTATATTTGATCATTTTTCTAGTTTCTTAATGCAAAGACTATGACTTACACTTCTTTTATGTCTCCCACAATGCTTAACAAAAATGGTTTTTGGATGCATGACTCGAGTTGAGTATAGAAATAGAAGGGAAGACAGCTTGATGAAATGATAATAATAATACCACCAGCCAAAGTCTCAGTGACTGGGAAAGACATCAACAAAGGAACTTGGAGACTGAATATATCTTAGACATTTTAAATTTATGATAAGACAATATATAACAGAGGGTAGCATCATTACAGCATGCAGCTGTATATATAAAACAAGATAGAGAACTTTCTCAAGCAAGTATTGAAAGATGAAACAAATTTGACACAGACAACTTGTTTTGTTGCACACGTTTGAAAAATTAGAAGGCCATTTATGCACTTTAAAATTTAGAATGGCCCTACTGGGCTTCTATACAATAACCCAAGAAGAAAGTTTTTTTTTCTGATAGAGTCATAGCCAGTGAACTTTTAATAAGTTAATGCTGTTTTGCTTCTTTCAAAACTTGAAATGAAATTACTGCCATTGAATGCAGATTTTGAGGATACTGGTATAATTATCCCTACATATCCCAGGGAACAATTTAAAATCTTGATAACAAAGTGCTTGGAAGAAACAAGAAAGCCATTGAAGTCACAAAATCTTTTGAAGCCATTACCAAAAGTGAGGCAAATAACAGATGAAACTTATAATTATTACAAATATTATTTTCCAGATAGGTAAACATTATGCAAAGAAAAACATTAAATTAGAAAAAGTCACATGAACATGTTTGAAGTAGAGACTGGTTTATTGGTTTGGGGATTATAAAATGATTATAAAATTAGTTCATTCTAACTAAAGTGCTAATCTTAAATCACTTCATGAAACTGACATGCATGCCTTTAATAGCTCATTTTCTTTTTCTTTATTTC
>JAMJFZ010001556.1:195000-360000 GCA_026225945.1 Cricetomys ansorgei
CAGCACTTGGGAGGCAGAGGCAGGCTGATCTCTGTGAGTTCAAGGTCAGGCTGAACTACATAATGAGTTCCAGAACAACCAGGGCTATGTCGAGAGACCGTATCTCAAGAAATCTTTTTTAAAATTCTCATACCCACAACAGTATTTTACAATGTAGAAAATGTATCCTGATTATAGCTAGAAGATATTAGAAGTGATCAGATATGTATTTGGCCATTTCTCTTTTGTACTCTTCCCTATTGTGACATTAGCTATACTGCTCCACAGTTTTGGGTTTACAGGTATTTTAATTAGGGTATTGCTGTGATGAAATATCATGAACAAAGCAACTTGGGGATGAAGCTTACACTTCTACATCGCAGTTCATCATCAAAAGAATTCAGGACAAGAACACAAACAGGACAGGAACCTGGAAGCAGGAGCTGATCCAAAGATCATGGAGCAGTGTTGCTTACTGGCTTGCAATCTGTGGCTTGCTTGGCCTGATTTTTTATAGATCCTAGGACCACCAGCCCAGGGATGGTACCACTCAAAATGTACTGGGCCATTCTCCATCAATCACTAATTAAGAATATGCCTTACAACAGAATCTTATGGAGGAATCTTCTCAAGAGATGCTCCTTCCTTTCCAGTGACTCTATCTGTGTCAAGTTGACATAAAGCTAGCCAGCACAACAAGCATGCCTCTTCTTTACACCATACTTCCTGGAGATAAGAACTTGTCTCTCATTTTATCACCTTCTCATATAGCATGCCTTAATACTTTCAGGGTTGCTTCTATAAGGCACTGGATGAAGACCTATAAATTGCTAATGATTTCATAATACAGTATCAAGGACTTTGTTGAATTCACCTTTATAACATGAATAGCTCATCTAACATTGAGCTAAATGAATATGGGATATATGAAGACATAGTTTTATATTTTGAGTAGTAGTTACTTATCTCATTTTAGTTTTCCACAAGAAAGTTTAAGAGAACAGTACATAGGGAAATTTATTATCATCTCACACTATAGATGAGGAGACAAACATTCAGAGTGATTAATTCACTAAAATTAATTTTACTTATTAATACTTAGACCTGTTTACTTAGAGATCAGACAAGGCTGCTTATCTATCAGTATGTGCACATGCTTAAGAATAATCCTTAAGAGCTAAGTGTGGTGGTGTGGCCCAAACCTGTGATTCTAGCACTCAGGAAGCAAAAGTAGGAGGCTCAACAGGAGTTTGAGGCCAGCATGGACTGCATAGAAAGATTCTGGGAGAAAAGAAGGTTTGACCCTGAGAAGGTTGATGTTTTGAGGGTTAACTTATTCCTCATTTGTCGTCCCACTTATAAAAGTTGTTATAACTGTACTTTTCTAACGGATATTTGAGTCTCTCTCTCTCTCTCTCTCTCTCTCTCTCTCTCTCTCTCTCTCTGTGTGTATGTGTCTGTACATGTGGTAATATTCTTTCACTACTTTATAGATGTCAGGGCGGGCTATTCACATAATATTTATACAACACCTGATGCTTGGCGATTCCTTTTACACGTCTTTGTGATGGACCAGCTGACATAGACAGGATTTAATACTTGAGTGTATAACCTGAAACCATGATATTTTTCCCCATGAAGGTGGAAGAATACTTCTCATAATTTTCCAAACATAATATTTGGTGAAATGGAACAATGGGTAATTGAAATAGTGGGTTGATCCCAATACATAAATATTCTGGTGATGAAAAACTATGCCAATGAATATGTTGACACATTAATATCAGAATATTCTTGAAAAAAATGACTGAGTTCATGCTAAAGTTGAGTGGAACTCTGAGTAGTTCCAGAAAAGCTAAGTTTGTGAAGTTATCATAAAATAACTTTTCCATTTATTGTTGAAGGACTGTAAAGTATACTCTTCCTGAAGTAGTCCAGGCTTTTCTCTATCCTTACTTGTAATTGTTTTCCAATAATATAGTAGTTTGATGTTGTCATCTTAAGTGGAAATCCACTCTAACCAAATCTTAAGTAGCTGCTCCTGTGTGTGATAAACTCCAGACATTGGTACTTACTGCTCCCTTTTCATTGATCAAAAAATCTTCTAACAGGTCACACCGTCTTATGTTTTACAATAATCAAAATGCACTTGAGTCATTGCGAACATGAGGGAAAAAGAAACTGGTGGGATATCTCTTCAAAATCAGTCAGCTTTGGTCTGAGGCTATAGTTCAGATGCAGGGTATTTGCTCAGCTGGTTCATGGTCCTTTGTTCAGAACCTGGTACAAAGAATAATAGTTTTCCATCAGAGGACTTGCTGAATGGTGAGAAATATTTCCCTACCTTCTGCATCCTAATACCAAATACAAGTAAAGTTACCCTTTTCCTTCTTTTTCATCTATTTCTTCTTTCCCTTCTCCCCACTACTCTTTATTTTGCCTTTTTATTATTTAAAGAAAACAGTACAAGTCAAAGTCACTCTTTCTTTTTGAGTCATAGTCTTATTATACAACCCAGGCTGTTCTCAAATGCATGACCCTCCTGCCTAAACCTCCCTAGTAGTGGAGTCCATGCACAGAAGACGCCAAAGCCACTTTTACAAAACCTTTCCTGGTCTGTACTGGGAAAGCTTGTATTTGCCTATAGGGTAAGAAGGTATTTTTTAGATTTCACTCACTGCCAGCTGCCAGATTTCAGCTCCAGCAGGTTTAAGGACCTGAGAAGGAGGCATGGAATAAGCGAAGAAATAAGGCCCACACAAGTTAATGTGATTAGTTCTGTAGCTACTGTTCTCCTTTTCTTTTCTCTTCTACTCTTACTCTACTTGAAAACAGTCAGCCATTTATTTATATAAAAAGAAATATGCCACAGTACCTGAGGTGCTTACAACAGTGCTCCAGGTGCTTACAACATTATTATCCCAAGCATATTTATTTTAAGAAAATTATTACAGCATCATCATGTTCTTTTCAGCCCCATCTATTTTTCCTAGTTAGTCCTAGTCACAGTTTGGAAAGTTTCTATTATACATACAGTACAAAGTCAAATCTGCTCTAGCAAGTCAGCAAGCAGATATTCAAGCCAAGACTATTTGGCTGGCAACAATTGGAGTTTCAAAGTAAAGTAACTAAATCTATTTACAATGGGGTATGCTCTCCTATCACAGTTATGTAATTGTTTTTAAAAGACAAATCTTAATACCTAACTCTCTTGCATCACAACATGCCTCCTAATTTTGTCTGCTTCTTTCTAATTTCTATTAGCCCTGGGCCTCCTGGAGCTGCTTTGTTAAAGTTTTATCAACCATGGAAGAAGTTGGAGTATCAGAGGTCTGAGAATGATTAACTTTTATATGAGAAATCTGAGTTAGATTCTCTCCCTTGTATGCCTTATTTTCTCAGAAAATTTAGAATTTTTCAGTAATTTGAGTCACTTTACTATCTGTGCACACACAAGAAAGAGCATAAGTACCACAGAAAAGAGAGTAGCAGTAATTGGCAGGGTGCTCCACTGGGATTGCCCAGCCAGAGGCCTTGTTGTACAGCTGAGACTCAGGTACACCTTGCTAACCAGAGAGCTATCCCTGTTGCAGTCCCATACTATTTCCTGAATTTACCTGGCTGCTGCTAGTTAACTGTCTGAACTGATGCATGATTATTGCTGGAGAGTAAGAGTGAGTTGACATCATGAGCAGGGAAGTTGTGGTGCCATTGTTGGGAAGAAAGTATATGCTGGAGATTAATCATGAGCATTTCTTGAGGTAATTCCTGGAGATACTAGAGGAAGGCAGATCTGTCATCCACTTCTTGTTGCATGTGCTCCTGGGTTCTGTGCCTTGTGGAGAGCCAGAATTCACCAGCATCACTGAGTAGCAGAGACACCAGTAATGAGAGTGGCTATCAGAGACTAAGGTTTAGCCTCTTCTCTCTGTTTTTCCTGTGACTCAGTAAACTCAGCAATTCCTATATGACAGGGAAGAAAGCTATAGTAATATTTGATAGTGAATGCCTATCAGGTAGGAATTAAGATGGTACCAAACCAAGACCACTGTGATTTGCAAATCAAAAAAGGAGGGAAATGTGATATTTTATGCATCCAGGCAAACTAGAACCAATTCATTTAAAGTGTAAGAAATACACTTAAGACCCAGATATACATCTACACACTCATGGACACCTGATCTTCGATAAATAAGCCAGAAATATACAATGGAAAAAAGAAAACATCTTCAACAAGTTGTGCTGGTCTAACTGGATGACCTCTGGGAAATGCATATCAAAATTACTCTGAGGTTCTGTATTACATCTGTCAGAATGGTTAAGATCAATAACACAAAGGACAGCTCATACTGGTGAGAATTTGGAGAAGGGGAACTCTTCTTCATTGCTGGTGGAAGTGCAAACTTGTACAGCCACTGTGGAAATCATTATAGCGATTCCTCAGGAAATTTGAAATTGACCTATCTCAAGACCAGCTATACCACTCCTGGGTTCCATCCTACCAGAAGGACACTTGCTCTACTATGTTTATAGCAGATTTGTTCATAATAGCAGAAACTGGAAACAACCTAGATGTCCCTCAATTGAAGAATGGATAAAGAAATTGTGGTACATTTACACATTGGAGTACTACTCAGCCATTAAAAAAAATTTTATGAATTTTGCAGGCAAATTAATGGAACTATAAAAAACATTCATTCTGAGTGAGGTAACCCAGTCCTAGAAAGACAACCATGATATGTTTTCACTTATATGTGGATATTAACAGTTAAGCAAAGGACAAAGGTACTGCAATCCACAGAGCCAGAGAGACTATGCAACAAGGAGGGCCCCAGTGGGGACACAGGTGTCTCCCTGGTAAAGGAGAAATAGAACAGACAGTACAGGTGGGCTGAGTGAGGATGGGAATGGGAAGAGAAGGGACCAGGTGAGGGGAGAGGGAGGGAGGGAGAGAATATAGGGAGAGATGACAGGAATTAGAGGATATTTAGGGGGGAATCTGTAGACCTAGGACAGTGGAAACTCACTGGAATCCACCATGGAGATCCTGGTGAGAACATAGCAATGAGGGATGGGGAGTCTGAACAGGTCATCTCCTGTAACCAGGCAAGGCTTCCAGTGGTGGGACTGGGACAACAACCCAGCCACAAAACATTCAACTGATGGCCTATCCTACAGTCTCTGCTACAGTATCTGCTAGGACAATGGATGGGCAGATCCCTATGAAAAAAGAGGGAGCCCATGCTTGATACTTCAGGGTAGGCCAGGGACTAGAGATTAGATAGCCAGAGGATGATTTCTAATGATATCCTGCTCTACTCATAGATCAGTGTCTAGCCCACTATTCACAGAGAGGCTTCCCCCAGAAGCTGATGGGAGCAGATACAGAGGCCCTGGGACAAACAGAGTTAAGGAACCACACAGAAGAGGGGAAGGAAGGATTGTGGGGACCAGAGGAATCGTAGAGACCAGGAGAACAAACCCCATAGTCAACTGACCAGCAGCATTCTTTTGTCCCACGGTGCCTGAAGTGACAGACATAGAATCTGCAAGGTCCCCTAGATACGTTTTATGGTTGTCTGGCTTGGTATTCTTGCTGAGATCCTACAAGCTACAGTATGTGTGTATGTGAGAGGGGTTCTGACACTTTTACCTACACTTGGGACCCTTTTCCTCCTGTTGGGTTGTCTAGTCCACTGTTGATGTAGGGATTAGTGCACAGCCTTTTTCCATCTTGTGCCCTGTTTCAGCAGTAACTGGGAGGACTGCTCTTTTTTGAGGGAGAGGCAAGGATGGGTAAAGGCAGAGAGGATAGAGTTGTGGGAGAAGGGAAATGCAGGAGCTGGAAGGAGTGAAGGGAGGGGAGGAGCGGTATTGCAATATATTACAAGAGAGAAGAAAAACAAAAAATTAATTACTTAAAAAAAGAAATGCTCTTAAAATATATATGAATACATTCAACTTCTAGAGAATAGGATGGAGGCCAAAACACTTTCACTATTTACTTAAAAGTTATGGGGACAGCTGAGGGAAGAAGGAATGATTATTTCCTTTTAAAAGTAAATGAAAGTCAGTTTGAATTGACCAGAGGATCAAGAGATACCTTCGTGTCTCCAAGATTGAGTGTTCCAACACTAACCCAGATTTATATCCCTGAAACAATTTTAAGGCCTGGGAGCTCTTGATCCAGACATAGTTTTGAAGGAGTGTTATATGTAGTGTAATTATTTTTATGCTATTATATATGATTAAATTATATGACCAATTAAACACCACTTATTTGTTCATTCAACATTTTATGAATAATTTATTGGGAACTTAATATGTCTAAGGCACTTTTCTGGACACCAACCTTATGTAGGATAATAAAAAGTGATCAATTCTTCCCCTTCTGCCCATTTTAGTTAGGCACTACTTTATCTTTATCTTTCATTTTGAGTTTAGTTAGCTACAAAACCCATTGTGTTTGAGAGGCATAGTTTTGTCCAGCCATTTTGCAAGGTTGTCAATTCCATTAATGTCATCTCCTCTTTTACAGTTTACTCAATGCCTAATGGATTATCTTCTTAATGTTATTACATTTATGATTAAGTCTTAACCTATGAATTTTAAGGGACATATTCAGACTACAGCAGGCAGTCTCTTTCTCACAGAATGTAAGCACATCGCAACTACAGCATGGCTTTAATGAGCACTAGCCACATTTGTCCTTATAGGCCCTTTCTTGACTAAAAACAATAAACAATTATATTGTGACAATTTAAACAGTTAAGCCTGGATGATATTCACTTTTTATAATTTAAAATGAATTAAAATATTAAATATTATGGACCCTAAAAATATTGTGGGAATTAGGCTCTGGAGTTACTGTGACCAAAGGATAAATCATACTATTTTAACAACGAAAAGGAATATGTCTGCTTTGTTCATAACAGTTTACTCAATGTCAATTGTCAAATTGGTAGTTAATAAATAGTTCTCAGAATGGAGATTCAAGACGGCAGTGGGGCAGTAGGCAGAGCTTCTGCCGCTGCCCCTGCCACAATCATCTTTGGCTCCTCACATACCAATAGACCAGGAGAAGCAGTTCTGGTAGCGGATCCAGCACGGGGAACTTTAAGAATTAAAGTTGCTCGTAGAGTGTCGGTGGCAACAACAGATCTGAAAAATCGACTGGCTGTAAGTAGAGAGAGAAAGGATGGCAGAACAGAGCTGACAAAGAGCATGCTGGTGATAGGGACAAAGCTGGGCCTGCCTCTCCCCATCTGAGATGACAGAATGGAGCAGTGTAGCACAGAGGAGAGACAGAGCTGGGGACACTCTGGGTGACTGTCAGGGAGCATGCTGTTGCCTAAGTGGGGCTGTTCCTTGGGGCTCCAGGAGACTTAAGTCACCACCCTTCCTCCGTCTTACCCCCAGCTGTCCACTGGGCTGGTGCCTCAGCTCAGCCCTTAAACCCAGTCCATGGCAGGCAGGAAACAAGGACAATAATCACAACAGTAGCAAGGCAGATGGTGTCGAGGACAGGGTGGTGTGAAGCAGTCTGAAGCTCAAGTATGTACTACTCTAGAACGTGCTACCAAACCGAGAGATAGCCCTGATTCTGAGCAATAAGATAGCCCAGCTGAAGAATGTTTCATTTTCTGGATTGAGTCTCCTCAAAAAACTTCATGATCCATACTACCCCTGGAAACCATGTTGTTGTCCATGATCCATGCTACAACCGGAAACCACGTTGATGTCTGTGGTCCATGCAGCCGCCAGAAGCTATGGGCAGGAGAGCTTCTGTTGCAGTGGTATTGACTGTAGATTCATGGCTGAGAATGAGAGACATTGAGAGCTTCTGTGACACACACCCCCCTCAAGTTATTGTATGAAGGAAGTTCTTGTCCATCTTGATGACCCTCTATTTCTTTCTAACATCAAATAATCGTCAAATTGAGAACACGGGCTAATATCAAACTATTTTATGTAGCTTCTTCCATACTTTGTACTAGTTTTCTTCATAGGTAAGGACAATTACAAGAATGAGATAAAAATTAAGAGTGACTTCTACTCTGCTGGTATTTAGGACAGGATTTGACAATTTTATGAGTTTGCATTTTTTTCTCTTCAAATTATCAAAGAGATAGTTGTCTTAATCTACACTATCATTTAGTTTCTTCCCTCAAAAACTTTATACATTGATGCTATTCTTAAAATATTTTTCATTTTGGAGTTTAAATGCATGATAACATTAGAAATAGAAAGGCTACTATATAATTATGAAACAGTTGGTAGTTGTGGGAGACATGTGTATCCCAGTTATGTTGATCCCAGCAAGGGACTCTTATTTCACTCTCCAGTACACCTTTCTAATGATAGAATATTTATGCCTTCCTGTTCCTTTAGGCAGTGTTCAAAATGTTAATTTTTTCTACTACTAAGAGTCCTGACATTGCTATTCTTGAATTAAATATTTTAGACCTTTGTAACATGGGGCAATTCCCGGGAGAACAGATATTATTTGCTGATAGTATGTTAGGTTATATGATTCATGGTGACATGGATGAAAGCTCTTTTGTCTCATTAAGAACATTTCTTCCATTGTAGAGTGGGTAAGCTCTGGGTAGAGTTCGCATTGTGGGTTTAAACCAGTGACAGATTGTAGATTCCTCTTCAGTTTCACAAAGGGTGCAATTTAAAAGCCTTGCCTAATCCTTGTTGATCAGAATCAATCACTTCTTTCCCTGATCTCTCCCAGTAGGATATCTTTATCTCTATTTGGCATTCAGTTACTCTGCTTTACTGATTTGCCCAATAGTCTTCTTTCTGTTACAGAAGAGAAAAAGGAAGTCTCATTTATTTTTGTGTTTCCCACATATCTAGCAAATCTTCGTACACATAGTAGGTCTCAAAACATTTTCACTGGAAAGAAAATTTCAAAGTTAAAATTGAGTCTGCAATGCTCCAGGCATTGTTGGACTTTCATATGTCTTTTAAAGGAGGGTGGGTGTTTGACTGAATTTGGGGAAATCTGTCCACATTTGTTTTCAGACATGATTTTCATCAGCCAGGCAGCTTTTAGTGTTCACAACCTTATCACTACCAGTCATAAATTTTTTTGAAAATGCCAAGTGAGGGTCACCAGGCTAATGGATTTATCCAGTTTGATATTCTAGGAAATTATGCCATCCAACTTGCTAGAAGTTGCTTCAAGGTCAAACACTGAAATGTCAAAGTAGATTACAGGGGTGTCTGAAGGATTCTCTTTTGAAAGTCTCGTCCACTTCTATATCTGTATTCTTAACTTACCTAATGGTATGATACCTCCTTGCTACAACTTTTTTAGTATACAGTGAAGCTTTGGCACTTATTTGAACATCATCATAAGATATTTCCAAAACTCTTTTCCCCTTTAGAAAGAACTTCTTGGATTCTGATCCAGAAGGAATAAAATAAAAATAATGAAAGAGTAAGACTTTGTTTGGAAATAGTATCCAATACAGTGAATGGACTCCAATTAGAATTAGAGTACAGTTATTCATGCATACCCAACTGACTGAACAAATTCCTCTTTTACTGATTTGTTTACAAAGATGGGCAGATGGGGAATATCCTGACAGACAGTAGAAATACCCCACCTCAATCCTCAGTCAGAATACCATCTGAGAATATTATTTTCACTTGGCCAATTGTAAAAAAACAGCACTAGCCACCTGGTAACTCTCTGGCATCCTATTTATTTTGGCATATATCAATTCAGAAGGTTTATTTAAAGAAAACAACACCATCCTGGGACTATATTAAGTATAGAACAAAGATTCCCACTTGAACTTCACCTCTGCTTAAGTATATATCAATATGCCTCAATAGTGTGTGCCTACTACATGAAGTCAGGAACTATGTCTCATTTCATATTTTTTAAACTGCATCTCTACTTCATTGCCGTTTTTTGCAGTTTTGGTTTCACATTTCTCCTTTCTGATTTCTGAAATGCCACATTTGGTTCTGACTTGGTGTGATCCGACATGTGTTCCTTGATCTCCATACTACACATGCTAGCAGTACTTTGGGGTCATCAGTAAGGGGGGTAGTATATGGGATCGAAAGGATGGAAGACTTCAAAGTGGTAAGATGAAAAGTTACAGCTTTACATATAGGGTTGATATAAACATTGAAAACCAGAGTGTCCTGTACTATGGAAGTGAGATCTCACCTTTCCAACTTCTCCTAACTCAAGGAAACTTAGAGTTTTAGGGAAAGTGCGGAACTTCTTATATGAGCAATGGGGGTTTACTTTATTTTAGAGTGGCCTATACACTGGAGAATATGACAACACTCCAGCAAACTGTCTTTACATATAGTCCTCCATTAAAAATCCTGATCTAGGTTTAAACTCAATTGAAGAGGAGGACAGAGAAAAACTCCTTGACCTCTTGGAGGTGGGGTATGTGATAATTTAACTCAAGATCTAGCATTGAATTTGATTTGGGAAAATAGAAGAGAAGACTGTACTTGAATTCCTGTAAAGGAATACATTCTTTAATTCAGTGTCATCTTTTACTTACTTGTACCTGGAAAGAAGAATGATATTGAGCTTGCCTTGAAGTACTGAGTGTAATGAACTCATTGGAGAACTCTTTAGTTTTTAAAGGCAAACAAAGGAAAAGAGTAAACCTCAAACCTCTCCATTTCTATTGATCACAGCATGCAGATCTTTTTTATTGTTTCTTTATCTGTCAAAAGTGGAACATGTTGTCTTAAAATGTTCAAACTTTGATCTAGTTTACTTCCCTTCCTCCAGGAAATTCTCTGAGTACTTAAAAAAATAGACGGAAAGATTAAAAAAAAAGAAAACTTTTTGTGTCTAGACATTATTTGGTTAGAATCACAACATATATGTTTTGTTTTTGAAAAAGTAGTAGGGAATGTTATGTTAACACTGTGATAAAGTATACAAAGTTTATCTTCAAACACTAATAATTTGAATTTGTAACAACTGTTGGTTAAACATTTCTTAGGTTAAGTGATAAATTAAAAGACAAACTTAACTGATGTGTGTCATGTTCAACAAAGACATAAATTAGCTTGTAAAGTAAATAATTTGATTCTGTATAGGGTCTGAGGACATAGCTTAGCAATAGAGCATGTGCTTTGCATGGGCAAGGCCCTGGGTTCAATCCTCACACCATGAAAGAAAGAAAGAATTCTGTGAAATGCAAGCACTGATTTCTGTTCTTTTTCTATTGAAGTACTAGAACAAATTATATTTATTTGTTAGTCACAAAGTTTTTACATTTCTATGTGTTTTTATTTTCAAAATTGAAAGGATGTTACATTTCCTACCCAGCAGTAATCAGTTTCTGCTTCTTCTCTTAGAGGATTGGTTGTCACAAAGATTTGCTTGAGGGACCAGAAAGGACCAAGATGCTTGAGTTTATGCTGTTCAATCATTCTGTTTCACAGAGACTTCAGGGAGAAAATAATAATTGCTGCAATGACCTAGTACTTCTTTTTTGTACAAGTATAAATGCTTTGAAGGGACTACTACACATCAAACACTGTTGTCTGACTCAGAAATCCTGTGATAAGTGAATGCCTGTATATTCAGGGGGTGGGAATGAAGAACTGTGGTGTGAATTCAAACAATTGTACATGCAGGAAATCAAATGCCCACACCTATAATACAGATTTCTCCTCCATAGAAATGCAGTGGAAGAAGGAATTCATTGAAGTCGATGCTTAAAAGCCTTCAAACAGTTGAGGGTAGTCATTAGTCTTTTTGGTGGAAAATTCTCTCTGTATTACAGTGTCAAGGCTACCTTTCATCTGGAGGATTTTGTAAATTTTCATTAATCAAAAGCTGTTACTTATTTTCAAAACTAGTATATGAAAGTTATGATTAAATTCCTGTGTATTTAGTCAGCTGAATATCATTTTAAAAGCAAAATGATGGTACATTGAGATGATAATTAACTAATGAATAATTTATTTGATAGCTTGAAACCCTGTAAAGCCAAGTTGCTGTTGTTTTCAAGCAGATTCTCAATGTGATCCCAGCAAACTGAATTCATGTGCATAGTGCTCTGTATTAAGCAAGAAATTGCATTATACAAGTTGTACGTTTAAAGATTCTCAGCTTATAATGTACATGCTGAAAATTCTTAGTTTTGGGCCCCAGAATAATGCCCAAATAATGCTTTTTCTAAAAACACATTGTGGTTTTTTAAGTCATCATGAAAGCAGAGCAATGAAATCTACTTAGGCTATAGGTAGCTTTATATTTTAATAGTGCACAACAATCATAATTAATCTCTTTTAAGCTGCTAAGTGACAGTAACCATCGTCTAATTACAGATTTTACATAACAGAGGGCATTAGCCACAGGATTTGCTGGGATCAAACAGCATGTCATTCACAGCTTATATGAAATTTTCTCATCAAGATGAACCCCTTTCCATCCACTGTTAGCTGACTTATTTATTTTAGCTTTTTGCATGTTGTTTAAGGATTTATCCCTCATTGTGTGCCAGACAATATTCTGAGCATTTATAAAAATTCTATATGGCAGGCACTGTTACCATTTTCATTTTATTGATGCCTGTTTATAGATGACATACTCTGGGTGTGAACATCAAACACTCTTGGGCTGAGTCCTGAATCCATCCTTATTAACCAGGTGACCACGAGCACTTGCTGTGTACTTACATCTCTACATGTCAGTTTCCTTTAAGGAAAAATTCTCTTTGCAGTTTCTTCAATCTCTGCTATGATCCTTATTTACAGTCGCTAGAAATCACCACCAAACAAATTTTAATACAAATACGTTTATTCTTTCACTGGTAGAGGCAAGGGCTTCTACCAATGCTATTAGGCTCATTTGCTTTCTCTTGTTTGGCTTTTTCCCAGACAGGCTATCAGCTCAATCCTTGTAAAACCTTATTTGACTTCATGGGCTGATAACCAAGGACACATATCTCTTTGATCCCTAGTCCTTGAATCTGTGCCTCAGGGTTTCTGTCTGGGCCCAACACTGGGGCCAAGGGGGTTGGGACATTGACCTGGCCCTTACTCCAGTGGTATCTCTCTTGCTTTTTCTTAGGACAGAACAAATAAGAGTAAGTTAAAGTATAGAGGTGACTTGATTTCTTTGTCCTATGTCCAGCATAGATAACCAAGTGATCTGATCTTGCAATTTCTCACACAGGGCTCTTAGGGTTTGTAGTGGGGGAAAGCACCAGTCTTGTCTTCTGACACGTGTTTTATTCTCTAAAGTTTGCTCACACTTCAGTTTATTTTGGAGCACAGAGTACAGCACTTTTAGAAGATTCATAAATATCAGTCATTTTCTATTGTTGTCCATAAATAGAGAGTATCTCTAATTTGTTCCCTTGTTGCTTTCAGGCACTCCAGTCGGTTAGGGTTATTTATTCAAGGTCAAAAGCAATACTCAAAGAAACCCAATATCTTCAAGTATTTATTTTATCTCCCTAAACTTTGGTTGGACTCAAGGTTAAGTTTCAAGATGCAAGAGACAGTTTAATGCTCAACTGAACAATACAACTTGCCAATCACTCAACTGAAACCAAGAGAATATTGAGAATCTTTAGTACCCCACATTCCAATCCTAACCAACCAGTTCTACGTGTAAGATGTGTTAATTTCCAATAATACTTTTCTGGATGTCATAATCAATTTTATAAGTAGACTTTACATTGTAGGGGACAGAAAACCCACTCAAAGTTGTTTAAATTTATTGACATATACAGTGCAGATGTACTGAAATGATAGAACTAAAATATTCGAATCTTCTCCTAAAAGTACTGTCCTTTGTGAAACAAATAGATGACTAGAATATAAAATGAGGAAGTCAAAGCAGATGTGATAGGAACAGAAAGGAAAATAATAATTTCCCTTCCTGTAATCGAGAGCTCAGTCTACACAGCATGTAAAACCTAAAGGAAGAAGATCATGAGTGTTCTTTTGGGAAAGAAGGTGAATGGGGAAATAAATGGAGCTTTCTTGGAAAAATAGTAGTTGAAGAAAGAAGGTAGAATGATATATCGCTCACAAATATAACTCAGTTATATGGAATGCTGTCAATATATAATGGTTTTCAGAGATAAAAGTTTATACATGTTTGTAGCATAATATCATATGTATATGATTGGTATATGTGCTCAGGTGTGTGTATACACATGTGTGCAAAAGTACACAGCTCTCCTTGTGTTTGCCTGTCCAAATTAAGTGTTTTCCGCAATGACTCCACTGTATTTATTTGAGAATGGGTCTCTCACTTAACCTGGAGCTCACCAATTAAGCTAAATTCACTAGCCAGGCAGCCCTAGCAACCCTTCTCTTTCCAGCTCAGGTCTTACAGGCATTCACTGTCATGCCTGTCTTTTTATAAGTTTGCCTCCCTAAAATTTCAAGATAAACATTATCACAGAAGGTTGATTGTTAGGTTTTATACTAGACAGGTGTATGAAATCCAAATTTTAATCTACCTTTCATATGAGATACCTCCTAAGCTGAAATGTTAACTTTTATTTTGATGATTTTTTGGCTGCAACCTTCCTAACATTCCTTTATACATAATTCCTTTAATCATAAAGTTGTCAACATTCATTTGGAAGTGTTCTTTGAATTCTCATTATCATCATGAAAAGACTGTACTACAGGGAAAACTGAGCATTTCCTTATGTCATCCTGAAAGAGGAGATACAGCCTGTTCTCCAACTGGATGAGGCAGACTATTGAGTTCCCAGTCCTTTTTCTTTCCTCTCCCTTAAAAGGCCAGCTTTGCTGAATTCACCTCAGTTTTCTTTGCTCTACAAAAGAGGAAGAATGATTTATTCTATGGTCAAGAAGAAGCAAACAGCCAGGCCCTGACCTCAACATGGGTGCAAGGGACTTGGCACGTGATGTCAAGCTGTTACTTAGAGCCTGTTTTTTATTTATTTTTATTTTTTGGCTTGCATTTCTCTGTAGCAGACAAATAAATGATACAATCTTGAGAAAGCCTTCAAAATATCCCCGAGGGCTGCCTTAGAAAAATCCAAATCTCTGTTGAATACAAGAAAGAAAGCAATTTCCGTGCACGAAAAAGATGGGGAGGGAAGAACTGTGTACTGACCACTGTGGGGATGTTTAAGGGAATCTGTGGATAATCCATTTCCCTGAGGTACAATCTAGGTATTATTTGATGGATGATATCTATTGATGTAGCTGTGTCTTTTGGAAGGAAGCAAGTAAACGTACTATTGACTTACGAGTCTAAAGAAAAGAGGCAAGTAAAATAGAAAGCAACAGTAAGCTTCTTACCTGTCGAGTCTACATGGATTTGATGTCAAAATGGAGATAACATTTGTCCTGGGAATCATTTTGAATAATTTAGAAATGATATTCAGTGATTAATACCTCATGAGTTCTGTCACTCTTGCTCCTTCCTGTTCTTATATGATACAATGTTCTATGCGTTATACTTCATCCCAAAGGATTCCAAAATGGTTTAAAATCACAGCATCAGCCCAGGTCTCCCAGTTGAACAATGTGTTCAGAATGACAGAATTACAACGTCTTTGGCAGACCTATGCATAATTTTCTAAGAGTGTCTCTACTACGAAAAACATCAGCTTATATGTAATTCTTAGTAAATGGAAGAATCGCTCCCTTAAATGCGTGCCCATCAAAATGATGGAGTGGGTAAAATAGTAATGCTGATTAAGAGCGCCAATCTTGTGTAAAGTAGAAAGACAGGTCACTATTCTGCTGCCAGGGGGGTGCGTTTGTAAAGGTTTGTATAGAGGGAAAAGAAGCGCACAGCACTATGTTGCAACATGTCAGGGACTTATACCCCTCTACCCTGTTCTCCAGTTGGTGTGGAGGAACTGGAAGGACATATACACTCATTACTTCTGTGCTGAGTAAACTGCCCCAGGCCTGCCAAGCCTGTACAGCATCCTCTGCCTGTTCACCTCCTGCCATTTATATGCAAGCACTGTATGAATTTTGGTGCTACTGCTCATCTTTCTTATTTTATTAAGTTTTAAAAATAATTTTTAATTATGTGTAGCTGTGTGGGTCTGCATGTGGTATGTACATGTAAGTGCAGGTGCTCACAGACGACAGGCATCCAATTCTCTGGAGCTGGAGTTATATGAGTTTGTAAGCTGCCTGATGGGGGTGCTGAGGATAGAGCTCAGGTCCTTCTGAGGAACAGTAAGGGCTCCTGTCCATTGATTGGGTCATCTATCAATTCCACTCCCAGTTTTTAATCCTCATTTTTATACATTGTTAGGAAAAAATGTGTAGCTTTCAGAGCATGTCTGTTAATGCAGTATCATTTGCAACCCAAAATTTGCAGTAATTTGGGTATCATACAATTTTTTAAGAAAAATGGTCTTTTTAAGGCAGAGCATGATGCCACATGCATTTTATCCCAGAACTCAGGAGCTAGTAGAAAGTGAATCTCTATGAGTTCAAGGCCAGCCAAGGCTACATAGTAACACCTTGTCTAAAAAAACAAACAAACAAACAAACAAAGAAAACAAAAGTCTTTATTGAATATTTTTATAGGGAACAGTATAGGTTTTGATTTTGCATACACTGCAGAACAATTAAATTAAGCCAAATCACAACTCTGTTGCCATAAAAACTTATTTTCTGTGATAATGGACATGGAGTACATCATTATTAACTATTCTCTTCCTATCTAATTGAGGGTTATATTTCTTTTGGCCATTCTCAATCTCTCACAACAACCTACTCCAAGGGCTCAGGCCCTAGGAATCTGTGTTCTATTCTCTATTCCTATACTTCCACTACTTTAAGTTAAAGTTTCTGTACTTAGCTTATTTCATTTCTTATAATGTCCTCCAAATTCATCATTCGGCAAACAAGATTTGCCTTCCTTTTTAAGGATGATTGTATTCCAGTATGAATTTATACCATATATATTTTTTATCTATTCATAATTCTTATCAAGGAAAAAAAATTTCTCCCACTTACAACTTTAAGGTACAACTATAGATTAAGAGGAATTAAGATGTTTAATTAATCATTGTAAGAAAACTTAAGACACATGGAAGAGATCATTACATTTCCTGTCAAAACCAGAATACCAACATTTAAAATTCATTGTTCTATGATTATGGACAACATTCATTAATATTTTGCATAAATGAATGATATTACTTTTTTCTTAATCTCTTAATGATGTGCCTGATAGCTGAAAACATAAATTTTGAAAACTACTTTAAAATCTGGTCTTTTTCAACATACCAGGTTGACTTTTCTCTGTTATAATTACAGAGGGTATGAAATTTTCCTATTTATTGTACATAGAGGCTCTCACACCACTTTATAGAAGGGTGGGATCTGGAAAGAGGCTTTTTAAAAGTGCTAAACTCTAAGCACACTGTGTGACATCAGGTAAATGGTTTTATATAGTATGAGGTCTTAAAGATGGGTTAATCCTGAAAAAAATAGGAGACAGGGAAGTTTACTATTGAGGAAGGATAGTACTGGATATTTCAATCTTCAGTCAACAAGCAAATGCAAGCTCATGATTAAGTGCTAATTACCCCCCAAATGAGAAGAAAGGAATTAGGAACTGAGCCAAACTCTTCTCTCCTTTTTTTTTTAAAAATTTTATTTCTAAGGAATTGCGGCTGTTTAAAAGGCAGCAATACATTCCCCTCCTTCTCGCTCGCTCTTTCTCTTTCCTTAATCTCCTCCTCCTTCTCCTCTTCCTCTCTCTCTTCTCCCTCTCTTTCCTTTCCCTCCTCCTCAAATTCCCTTCCCTTGCATTGACTCTAATGGATCATAAAAATTTCTTCTGTAGATAACCAGAGGGTAGTACTATTTTTTCATGCTGTCAGTTATCTACTGTTGCTTAACAAATTACCAAAACGTTGTAGGCTCATAATAACATAATTTTTTCCTGCAGTGTCACTGACCTAGGATCTTCCACAAAGCCAAGGTCAAAGAGTCTTTGGAGCTTCATCATCTTAAGGCTCAGCTAGGAGCAGCTCACAACCTGGAAGTAGGCTTTAAAAGACCCCAGAAGGCAGCTGAAGGTGGAAGCTGTGGAGATTTGTAACCTGATCCCAGAAGTGACATCCCCATCACTTCTGGAATAATTGACTCTTTAGAAGAGAGACAGTAAGTCCAGCCCACACTCAAGGGGGAGAGGATGTCACTAATATTTGTTCACTAAGAAGCAGAAAGCGTCTGGGTTACTTGTGACAAAGCTCGCCCACATACCTTGTTTGTATTTCTTTTGATGCAAGGTCTCACTATGTACCCAAAGCAGACCTCAAGCTTACAATCTTGTTGTTTGAACTTTCCAGGTGCCCTGACCACAGGTGTGTACTTTTAATGTTGCGTAAGCAAAGTCCAAAAGTGCCTGGCTCAAAATGTTTCAGAGGCCTATTGTTTTATAGCTGAATTTCCATATGAACATGTGCATTGTGCTCCAAGTATAGATACATTTGCATAAAAGTCATATCTTCCCCCAAATCTTCAAGTATAATTGATAGTCCAAGAAGATAGGCCTGGCAACTGTCTGCTCAGTGCTGGGGTTGCAAATGAGAGAGGTGCCAGATTGCTTAGGTGCTCCAGACATACTAGGCTCTCTTCAGCCCAGGCTGAATTTCCAGCCTCTCTAATTCATTTGTCCTGATTGAAATTCCACCATTAACGGTGCTCTTTTGTTTAATCTTGACATTCTATATTTTATAAAAGCGAATCTTTTCTTTTTGACGAATGGGAGTATTTTAAACTGCACTCTGCCATTGAATTCTTAGTCTCTGTTCATCTTTCAAACACAGTTGATTTTACTTATCAGGGCAAAGATTTATCAGCTATTCATTTATCAGCAACTGACTTTGAAATGGATTATGTGCCGACCTCTCTACTTTGTTGGGAAGGGGAAATTTCAAAGAAGGGTAAATTTAGGGTTGGAGGAATGGTTCAACATTTAGAGCACTCCTGCTAGCAGAGGACACAGTACCCACATGACTACTGCCAATTATTTGTAACCCCCGGAAATAACACCCCCTCTCTGACCTCTACAGGCTGTGAGCATATATATACGCAGGTATACATACATAAATTCAGGCAAAACACCCATGCCCATAAAATAAACAATAAACAAATGCTTTCTAGAGAGGTAAAATTAATTTATCATCAATGAATGAGCGGTCTATGCTAAAGCAGATGTCTATTAGGGACTTATAAATCCTCGATAACAGTGTGCTCTTAATTTCTCTAAGTCATTTTTTAACTCTTTCTTTTTGTTAATTTAATTACATGTTTATTACATTTATTTATTTAGCATGTGTGTTTGTGTGTTTATACACATGCACACATGCTCACACAAGTGTGGATAGTTCAGAAGATAACTTGAAGGAGTCAGTTTGATTCATCTACCATATGGATTCTGAGAATGAAACTTAGGTCATTAGATTTGGATCCAACTACCTTTACTCCCTGAACCATCTTGCTGGCCATCATTTTATTTTTTGAATTGGCATACAAAGCCACAGTTTTCCTTATGGCATTTTCTTATATACTTAGTTGTGTTTTATCCTCCCTCTACACATTCTTTTATTCTCCTAATGAGCCCTGAGGTTTTTCTGATAAATATACACCGTTAAACTGTGTGTTTTGGGGGTGGGTAGGGGGAAATCCTAGTTATGCTAGTTTTTCTTTTCATCTTTTCTATTAACACTATATCACTATTGTTCTGCAAATAAAAGTTAGTTAGTTTTGAAGTCTCTGCTAGGATTAAAATAATCACATCTTGCTAATATATATTTGCCAAAAAGAAAGACAGAGCCAGGTGGCTTTCTTTCCTTTGGCCCACTGATAATTTTTTTAATGAGGAGAATTTTTCTCTATCCTAAAGAAGAGCAACATGCCAAGCATATTGGCAGGGGTGCCAAGTGTTATTGCAGTTATAGATAAGCAGCAAATGGAAAACAATACATGACATTCTAATCTGATATATCATATGGCCAGGTTATTCAGTACTACAGAAAGCTGGATAGAAGCCCAATTTATATTTCTGCTTAAATACAGGCCTGCATAGATGTGACAGAAGGGACTTAAACTTTTTCACCTTCCCTTCTCCACCATTCACCTTCCAGTCTCTCCCCTTCCCTCCTCTCCTCTCCCCTCTCTTCATCTCCTCTATTTCCCTCCCCTCCCCTCTCCTTTTGCTTCTTTCCTCTCTTTGTCCTTTTCTGTTATTGTAAAGAACAGGAATTTCTACAGCTTTATCATAACAAGAAGGTGAAAAGTATAGGAAGAAATAATTATTTTCCCTTCTTTACACATTTTTGTTAACAAACTTATTGTGATATAACACAGATATGTGAGTCATGCATTTGAAGTGAACAACATATTGGTTTATAGTATATTTATACAGTATACTTATAGAGTTCTGGCACCGATGCCACAATCAATTTAAAATATTTTTATAACTTCAAGTGGAAATCCGGTTCATTCTCTCTGTTTCCATCTAGCTCCATACAACCATAAGTATATTTTCTGCTGCCTATTCTGGACATTTCATATAAGTAGAATCATAAAATATTCACTTATATCTACCTTCTTTTAATTTTCACGTTTCAAGTTTCATCCTAAATGTTTCTTCCTTATTTTGGTGTTTATCTACTTGCTATTTTTTTTAACTTTGTTTCATTGTTAATAAAGCTCACTCATTCAAAACAAAAATATGGCTCTTGTAGGTCATTCTCCTGTCTAGACAGAACAACACTTCAAGATCTGGTCTGAGGAACAAAAGTAACAGAAGAAATTAAGCAACAGTAGTAAAACCACTCTAGGGAACTCAGGAATGTAGCTCTAGGTGCTTCCCAAAGCAGATGCCATCACCCGAGGCTATATCTCTTCAGGCTGCGGTGTTGCGGATGAAGCTCAGCTAGGACAGTGTTAGCCTATTATGCTTGAGGCCCTGGATATGACCTTACCTAGAGAGGATTGGTGGAGTGTATCTGTAATCCCAGAATTTTGGAGGTGGAAGCAAGAGGATCAGAAACCTAAGGTCATTCATCCTCAGCTATCCGGCATGTCTGAGTCAGCCAGGATACATAAGAATCTGTTTTTAAGACCAAGCAAGCAAACCTGTGTTAGCTAGGCAGGCCTGCCTTACCCACTCCCCAAGCACCTTGGTGCACCAGTCTGTGGATAAGGCACTTAAGTGCCTAGTGAACCTAGAGCAGCTATGAAGGCTCAGGATGCTATGTTTGAAGCTGTGTACCGACAAATAGGAAAATGATCTGGAAGGAGAGCATCAGAAAATAGTGAATGTACTCCTGGATGGCCACAATAACCACAGTAACCATATGCAAACATATGAACCAACCAGTCATGGTAGTGCACCTGCATGGCAATGCACCCCTCCAATCCCAGCACTCAGAAGGCAGGAGGAGTTTGAGTCCAAGGCTAGCTTAGACCACATAGTTAGATCCTTATTATAAAACAACAAAATATTAAAAGAAAAAGGCAAATTACTTCAATCTATGGCTACACACACATATTTCTTAACCAATTTTTGATAATTAATTTCTTTGAGTTAATGTATATTGATGTGAAATATTCATGATTTTTGACGGGCGGGGGTTGGGTTGAGACAGGGTTTCTCTGTTGTAACTCTGGCTGTCCTGGAACTCTCTCTGTAGACCAGGCTGGCCTCGAACTCATGGAGATCTGCCTGCCTCTGCCTCCTGAGTGCTGGGACAAAAGGTGTATGCTACCACAGCCCAGCTAAGACATTTATTTTTGATAGTGATATCAAAGTATAAACACATCATTTTATTTACTTATTTTCCTGTCAATACACATTAACTATGCTCTTATCATCAGGTCATTGGATTCAATTTTGATGCTGTTTAGAGGCTACCAAGTTTGAGTGCTATGTTCTCACAGTTGATGACAGAAAATGCTTATTAGAAGATTAATATTTTCTCTATGTCAAATTACACAGGACTTTATTACTCATTAGTGCTCCAAGTAGTAGGAACACCAGCATGCTTACAACAGCTCCACTGCCCTGGGGTTGATATGGGTCCCAACAGATGAGAGTTTGTGTTATATCAAAGTTCCTCTGAGCTCAGGAAATCTACCCCTGCTACAGCAGATAGTGAGTGAACCAACTTTTTTACTCAAGGCTACTTTGCCATGACACATACAGCTTGGGTCCTAGAAAGCCTGTCTAGGGGCTGTAAGAGAATGAAGGAAGAATAGACACATAGACATGTGCACAGAAAAGTTGGTGTCAGGTGAGTTGTGTAATGGATCCATATCAAGTACACAACCTGGAACCTCAATGTATTTTTTAGGTATTGCGCAGGGAGTAAAGTTAGCTAGTATCAGTAGGAGGTCTTTGTAGATGAGCCATCTCGACTATAAACACAGGGAAAGAGAAAGCCACTGTTGCTAGTATTTGCATACACTGACTAATTGTTCATAAACACTCATACTCCCATTCCTATTAAGCCTCACCAGGTAAGATTTGCCACTCCCATGGGGCTGAGGCCTTGGAGTGAGTCCTTGGCATGGCACAGCCCATGTCAACAATGAGCATCCACTCAAGACTTTTCTCACTCCGGACTTCCTCTACTCCATAGTCTACTTTTTTCCACTAACATCATTCACTGAAACTTCCTGGTCCAACAGCCCACAGTGGTGTCAACTCTTCTGATTTCCAGCTCACAGATCCAGCCTGCAGACTTTGGACCAGATGCTCTACCTCATATATAATCCAGTCCCTTAAAATGAATTTTATTCTCTATATTCTTACCTCTTATTCTGTTCTCACTAATACTGCAACAAATACTAATTCACTATAACACTTCTGGTCCTCATTATTGGAAATGTTTCTCATGTTCTCATCAACTTGAAGGACATTAGTTTTGGGGCAATTTTCTTTCAAGGTGTCTACCAATTGTACACTGTCTTCTGACTTCATTGCCTTTTTCTGCTTCAAAACTACCAACTAGTTGAATAAAAACTATAACAAACATTCACATACTGGTTACCCAGCAAGAACAAATGATGGCAATTTGCCATATTGTTTCAGAGGCTTTGTACCAAAGGAGAATGTATTTTCATGAAAAACAGACTGTGATATGAGAGTAGAAACTGCACAAAAACCATTTATCTGTTTGTTTTTATTAATTGTACAAAATGATAAATTCTGTTGTGGCATTTTCAAACATGCTTACATACTTTGATCAAATCTGTGTTTAAATTAAAAAATATTAACAGTGTGTGTGCACGAAGTGTTTGTGTGGGGTTCATATATGCCACCATGTGCATGTGGAGATCAGAGGACAGCTTTGTGAAGTCGTTTCTCCTTGTACCTTTATATGTGCTCTGTGGATGGAACTCTGAAGGTCACCAGGCTTAGTGCTGCAAGTGCCTTTATCAGATGAGCCATCTTGCCTGTGTCAAAAGAACTCCTGGAAAGAAGCTGTGTTTGTAGACGCTGATTGGCTGATTAGAACTTCAGTGCTGTGGAAGGGTTGGAATATTGCAGGTCCAAAGCCTAATTACCTTATCTTGGGGTAGCTTTGACCTCCTGCCTACCTCTGTGTAGAAACTAACTTCCTGTGACTAAGGGATTAAAAACCATTTAGAATGTATTTACTTAGCAGATTCCTGACTTCCACCAACTCCAAAGCTAAGATGCCAAGACAAAAGTTTCTCCTGTTTTGCTGTACCTGCCTCTCTGATGTATCCTCCAAAGGTATTTTGTTTTGATTTATAACTTTCATTGTTCTGTGGAATTATAAAACTGCATTGAAACTGTTTCCACGTTGGTATGTGGAATTTGGGGTAACGAAAATATATGTAATTCTGAGCCAGGGTCACTCTAAATGGCCCCAGAAAAAACTATCTTTAAATTATTCTCTTTAATATGAGAGGTGTGGTTTTGTTTGTTTGTATTTTAGTCTAGACACCAGTACAGATCATTTTTCACTAATAAAATACTAATAGACCTGAATGTCCTATGTTCATGAAGCTCATCATAGGGCTTCCCTAAAGCTACCTCTTGCTTCTTTTTATGTTTGCTTCTTCAATGCTCATTTTAAAAAAATACTGCTTCTATGAGGGACTGTATTTGACTAAATGATACTATGTATAAACTTTTCTGTCTTCTTAACAAATTCGTTATTTCGTTAAGTGTAGAGTTTTGTATGCATCCATTTGCTCAAACAACTTGCTATTCAAGTCATATATTCCCTTATTACTTCTTTGTTTAGTCACTGCATCAGTCAATGAGAAACTTGTTAAAAACTTTCCATTCTGAAGAGAATCTATCTCCCTTTTAAACTCTGTCACCTTCTATTTATATAGTTTGAAATTTGGCTAACAAGTTTGTGGAATGTAGAGTGGTTAATTAGAAGTTTTCTCATGAGATGCTTCCATTCGCCCCTTAGAGTATCTTTGGTGTGCTCTTCGTGGGTAAGCCTGACCTTTGTTGTTTCTTGTTAGTGCTCATCCAAATGCCAAATGACAGCATTTCTTTATCCTTTTAGTTTCAACTTACTTCCTAAAGTTTTAGTGTCACAAAAAAAAAAAAGCCCCAACCATTTTGCTGAATTTGTATCTGTCCCTCACTTATATCTGAGTACTTCTGTTTTATATTTGGCAGATCTGGTTCATTGAAAATTCTGTGGTTTCATGTGAATTAGTATTTTTTTGCTAATGCTTTGATTTGAATGTTCAGTGGGGTTTTAGTTTTTTCTTAAGCTTGTTTTTCCTTTCCTGAATTCTGTTCTCCTTTTTGGCTTGAAGTCTTTCTTCTCCAAAATGGCTTTCCATTTGATCTTGTCGGGAGCCCCAGAGTCATTGCCATCCTATGATCACCCTGTCTGATGAACTTTGGGGAATGTGGCTCAAATGCCTAATGGAACTAATTCAAATCATAAATTCATCATTTAAAAGCTTATGAATTCTTGGAGACCCCTTGCGCCCTCTATCTACAGAAAATATGCCAATGCAGATAATTATCAATATTCACTTCATGTGAGAGACTCCTCAGTTTCAATACCACGCTTATCATACACTCCATTTGAACTGCAAACACCTAAAATTTAAAATGCTGTGACTTGGAACAGTTCCCAACTTTCCTGCAATATCAATTCTTTTTTATTGCTTTTAATTATTCATGTTCTCCTCTCTCTCTCTCTCTCTCTCTCTCTCTCTCTCTCTCTCTCTCTCTCTCTCTCTTTCTCTCTTTCTTCCTCCCTACCTCCTCCCACTCTGTGTATGTGTGTGTGTACATGGGCATGCACATGCCATGGTAGATGTATAGAAGTCAGAGAACAACCAGGAGTCTGCTTCAACTACCAAATTTGGGTCTTGAAGAACAAACTCAGGTCACGAGGCTTAGTGACAAGCACGTTTATACACTGAGCCATCTTGCTAGCTTTCAACAGTTTCTTAACGCATTGCCACTACTGATTTCCTTTACTTGCATTGGAATATAGCTCAACATTTAAAAGGATAGCGTTTATATTTTTTATCAGAACTTCTGTTCATTGGCTGTAGAACATTAGGTTATTTGCCTGACATGTTTGTAAACGTGGAAATTCAAGTTTATTTTTTTCATAGTAAGTTATTCAGATATTTTGTTCCTTAATAGTTTAAGAAGCTTGTATTACTATTGTTATATCAAGATTGTTTAAGTTCACAATTAGTTAATGTTTTATTTTATATAAAACAGAATCTCTTTTACTGACACTTTGTTCAGAATTTGGTTTTCTCCCCAGTGCTTTCCTTCTGGATTCTATCTAGCCAATAGCTACTGTGTCTGTCAAAGACAAGGAGACATTTTCATAGATACAATACCTGCCAGAACTCAGGAGAGGGAACCACCCATAATGGCAAGAGTCATCTTGGACAGTGGAACTACAATTGTCTGATCAGAGTTGCTTTATTGATACAAAAGCTTCTCAGGTATCTTATTGATAGAAAAACTCTGCCCCCTCATCCAAAGGCTTATTTGCATAATGAAGGAAACTTGTAGCTTAGTCTTATCCCACAATTCTTTAGCAATGGATCTATGTCACCTTTTAGGTGGGGGAGCTCAAGACCCAAGAGGATCCTACAACCCTTTAACGGCTAAGCTATGTCATCTTTATGGTGGGGGCACTCAAATCCTAAGTGGAATGTTCTTTCCTTCTTGCCTGAGACTGCGGGAGAGGGACTACAGGAATGTCTTTAGAGCAACTTTGCTCTTACCACAATGGTTCTTCCAGAGAGCCGTCAGCAGGTGCAGGTCATGAGAAAGCTAACACCTGAATCACAGATTTACATAAAGCCAACACCTGCAGCTAATACAAATTGCCAAATCTTAGGCAGACTTTCCCTCAGCAATGGACAAACAATTGCTCCAAAGTTACATGAGCATAACTAGAAATAAACTTCCCTAACAGTTCTATTTTCTCTCTTCTCCCAATGTCTTCTTTCCTTCCTTCTCTCTTTTTCATTCTTTCTTCTCTTCAGTGGTTAGTTTAAATTTAACACTATTTTACTATTATCATTAAAAAATTATATGAATGATCCCTGATTTTTATTATTGCTAGGAAAAGCCTACTCAGTCTAATTTTGCCCCTATTAAGATGAACCGAATTTTTCATATAGCATTAAGGACTTTATCTTTTTTTTTTAAATACTGTGGTTCTGGGTATGTGTTTATTTATTGTAGTGTGTTTGGATTTTTGGAAAAATCTCATATATAAACTCAAGAAATGTCACTTTTTCATCATTGATTTCATTTGTTGTGTGTGAGCACTCATGCGTGTGTGCAGGTGCATATGTCTACAGGTGCATGTGTATATAAGTTGATGTGTGTGAAGGCCAGTGGACTACCTCTGCTATTCCCCAGAAGCCTTGATTTTTGAAACAAGGTCTCTCACTGGGAACTGGGGCTCACTGGCTAGAATAGGCTGGATGGCTAGAGAGCCTCAAGGGTCCACCAGTCTATGCCTACTCAGTGCTGTGTTACAAGCACACACCACCATGCTTCCTTTTTACATGGGTTCTGGGGATTGAGCTTGGGTCCTCAAGCTTGCAAAGCCAGCACTTTACTACCTGAAGCTACCTCCTCAGACCTTGATTTTTATTCTGAAATGCCCTTTGAAAGGATGTTATGATTTCTCAGTCTTCTGTATTTTTTTAAATCTTGTCTTGGTATGTTGTTTTTAATATTAGAAATTGAATCTTTAATCCAGGCCCTTTACATACTAGGTCTACAGTCTACCTCTTATCTCCCTTCCCCAAACCACTTTGCATAGTTACATCTTCCAGTCGATTACTTTTTACTATTAATTTCCAGTTCACAAATTTTTCAAACTTCATCTTGTTTCTCTTATAGATTAAAAAAATTCCATATCTAGAATTTGTAGCTTCAGGCAAATCTGTACATGCCTTCGTTCTTTCTATTTCTATCACACAATTTACTTGTTTCTGTAGAAGGCAAAACACTTCAATTTTTCTAAAGATGCCCAGGCTTTGTGTATACTGCTCTCTGATGACATGGCCAAAATTAAACAACTATTTTAGATAAAAAAAAAATCTGCCACATTGGCCTCTTATGTCATTAGATTACCATTTTCTTTGAGCTATGCCTATGTAGACAGTTGTTTCTTTTGTTTTTCTTTCTCACCTTCCTCTTTAGATCAGGACACACCCATTCCAAATGCTGAGTTTCAGCAATAAACCTTGGATACGTCTCCTTCTTCACCCATTAGTCATTTTGGTTCTGCTCCCCAACCAGGGTAAACTCCTCACCATTCCCTTTTTGCTTCTAAGAACAGAAACTAACAGGCCTGTGACTCTGATTCCTGTTACCAACCTCAAAAGCCTGTATACCTGCACATCTGCCATGTAATCTTGGTCTATATTGATCAAACAGGGTCCTAAGACTAAGTAGGAGAAAATAAGGAAAATCATTGTAGTTCATTTCACAAGCAAGGTAAATAGGCAGCAAACTAGAAATAAGATGGGTTAGAATTCTATGTCAACAGTCTTATCAGTAGTATCATTTCTCTCTTTGGGCTAGGCCCTAGATTAAGGGATGGTGATATTAAGTGGAGTGACAATATTAAGGGGAACCTTTGTTTGCAAATTCAGTTCATATTTAATATATGGTGGACATATTCCATGTCATGTGAACATTTCTGATACTGTACCTACTAAACTGATGCATCTTTCTTCAATACAGAAAATAATTAACCATTAGCCATTCACCTCTAAAAGTCCATTCTTCTTTGCAGTGATCCCAGGCATGATATTCTCAGACACAGAAGCCCCATCACTAAGGTCACATGACATTTCAAGGAAGATCTTAGTAACAAAAGTGAATGATCTTCTCAGAAAACACAATCATGAATTATTTCCAATGGGTTTTTAGGCGATTAAACTTCTCATTAGTCCAACATAGTTAATATTCTAGGCATGTATTATTAATATTATTTTGTCATTATAGAAACACAAAAAAGGAATACTTGTAGTAATACCATGGATTTCAAAAATGTTATCAAAACAAGAATTATGCATGCATAAATGAAGTGTTCATTACTGTATTGCTTCTTATTGTAACTCTATTAACATGCACACTTAGTCCCAGAAATCTAAGGCATGGCCAAAGGTGAAATGTTGTAGATATGGTAAAGGCATCATAAACATATTTCATCTGTTAGCAGTAACTAGATATTTTAAATAATTCAAGCAATAAGCTATTATAAGTAGATGAACCTTGAAGATGCATATCATTTTCATTCTTTCATTTTAAAGCTAAATCAAAAGGCAAGTAGTTGAATTCCTCTAAAAATGGTGTCAAGCTCTTGACTTTATCTACACTCTCTTTGTTGCACTTTACTACTCTCAAACAGTTACAAGTAATACAACTTCAGTATAATTAACAAATATATTATTATTATTATTATTATCAAACGTGGCAGCATTTATGAGGCAAGACACTATAGCAGAAGCAAAAACGTAAATTTTAATGTATTAGTTTCTTGAAGTTGAACTTATACATTTATAATAGGAAGTTAATCCCCTAGCTCTCATTAGCTATGTACATATAGATATGAGCAAAGGTAAAAATGCAAACCCTTGGATCACAAGGGGGTTCTGAGAAGCTCCTATTCTCTCCCTTTACTTGGAAGCAAGGACATGAATGTGGTTTTTTAAAAAAAAATTAATATTGGACATCATACACTAATAGGCCTGAAGTTGCATGATTGCCCTGCGAGGTGCACATAAGAGGAATTTTACATTCCAGCTCTTGAATTCCAGCTCTTCAAAACAAGATTTCCATACTTTCTCATCTCTTTTGACTATTATATTGATAAAGAATGGGGGTACTTCCTGAAATGAATTAATAAATAATATGCACTCAGTTTAAAAGGGAGCATGTGTTATTTACTTTAAGACCAAATGACAAAGCAAAGGAATAAAACCTCCAAGGAAATAGCCAATTTCCAAACCCCAAAGGAATATATAGGCAAGGATCTACGTTTTATGCTCTAGTCATCTTATCTTTCTTCAGCAATGTCAGAAGACAAAATCTAGTTACTGAATGGGGTCAGAGAAGGTAGAGTTGTTAAGAGATTTTCAAAATATTTAAAACTAACAAAATCAAACTCCACTCTATACTATACACAGCCCTTTTGACTCCCTGTCATTGTTTTGAGGAAGACAAGGGTGTCAATGCTAGAACAGCCTCTTTATTTCTCATCTTCAGTGGCTCTCTGCCAACTACTGGGGCTTGGACCCAATAACCAAATGGAATGTGATAAGGATCTCTGTGATATCTAAAGAGATTCTCGTGCTGTGCAGTCCAGCTCGATCTGTGATGCCACACAACTTACCATCCACCAATGCCAAGAAGGGGACCTTGAGGCCCAACATGTTTGCCTCTACACAAAAGTCTCCTTCCTCAGTGGCTTGCAGCCATTATACTTCATGTAATAGTATCTGGCATGTAGGTTTCTGGCTCATATTAACCCTCCTAAGCTTTCCTTGGCTTTGGCTACGCATCATAGTATTATTATTCTTTGCTTTCTCAAGGCTATCTTTCAGCTTGGACAGGAACTTATTCACTGAGTGACTCAGTTTATTCTCTGACATTTATTTCTTCTGCTAATTCCTTCACCTTTCAGAGTTTCTGACAATGTCTCAAATAGCTGACAAAACCTTGAAGGCTCCTCAGACTGGGAATGATGGATTTTGTTGAGGTGAATGTTTACCAGGAGTTGCCTATAGGCCTTCACTTCACTAAAGTATCTGATGCTAAGATTCCAGTACCCATCATGCAAAAAGGAACCTCATCTTCAGGAAGTCCAGTCATGGTAAAAAGTCTATCACTTTTTCATCAATCTGGCTGTAGGACCCACTAGCTACAAGTACAGTAACCTGCCTTTTAATCCTCTATAAACTCAAGCCAACAACACTGGACTAATTATAGCTGATGCCATTGCCTGATAACTCTCAGAAGAGTCAAGCCACACTTCAGTTCTGGAGAATACAGCCAAGAGGAGAGCCATTTGGCCTTTCCTCCAGTCTAACAGGTCACCTAGTCTCACCACAAACCACCAACACAATGGTATTCGACTCCAAAAGATGGTCAGATCCAGAAGCAGGAAGGCACCTGGTAGCCTAAAAATGTGAGTGAATAGACCTTCACAGTAAATGTCCTGTGAAATAAATGGTTCTGGCCAGATATGTGGTTTGTAAGTATTTCCTTCTCTTCCAGAAATCACCATTTTCTTTTTGCTGATTATTTCCTTTGGTGTGTAGAAGCATTTTGTTGGTTTACTTGTAGTGTCACCTGTTTACTTTCTTGCTTTGTTTCCTGTACTTTTGCTGTCATACCTAGGAAATAATATGATCAATGTTAAGGAGTTTTTTCCTATGGCTATTAGTTAGAGCTTTAATGCATTCTAAGCCAGTTTTCACGTATGGTATAAAGAAAACAAGCATGAAAAGCAATCATGCATTTATCTCCATGTAGATATTCAACTTTCCCAATACTACTTACTGAGAAGTGTTTTCACACTGTATGTTCTTATCACCCAATCAAATATTAATTGACCACCTATACATGGATAGGTTTATTTTGGTGTTTCCTATTTTATTCCATATGTACATGTGTCTGTGTGTCAGTAATATACTGCTTAGGTTATGATAACTGTTTAATATCATATAAAACCAATAAAACCAGAAAGTATGATGCCTTCAGTTTTTTTTTCTTTTTTCTTTGTTTTGTCAAAAATTTTCTAGCTATTTGAGGTAGAGTCTGCTTATCTTGTTGACCATCATCTACAGAAGAAATTAGTTGACGAACAAATAAAAATGCCCATTACTGGCATCAATAATTTCTAGCTTTTGATTATGTAAGACTTCGAATAAATACTTACAGTGTAGTTCATATTCATAACTAGTAACCATAGGGAAAAACTGACAGTATTTGTATAGTTTGCTTATAAAATTTTAAATTCTCTTTGTCTAATAAAACAGAAAGCCCCTAACTGAGGAGCACATACAATAAAATGAGGAAATACTAAGAGCATTTACCAGGGTAATCCAAAATAACATTGTCAACACTAAGTTGCTGCAGAAATTTATTTTTAGTTATTTTTTAAGTGGTTGTTTTGTGCAATGTTGTGTGAAGGGCTGCCTAGGCCTTAGTATTTTATAATGTCTGCAGGAGTTGGCTTTATGTAAAAGATGTTTGATTCTTCATAATACTCACATTGTATCAGTACAACACTGGAAGAGGTTAGGTATCTAAAAATCCGTGAGACGAGATGCTCAGGGTTCCACTGTTCAGTATGACACTGGCTATGATAGTGGTTCCCTCTGTTGAAGTCTGGCTGGGTTTGCACCTATGAGACTTATGAAAATGTCTCCTTGTCTTTCTTGGTGAGTGAAACAGCAGCATAACAACTACACTAAGTCTAACCTCTGCAATCCAGAAACTGAGTTTTAGTCTTGAATTTCTTAGAAATCAAAATCAAAATAAAATAATCACTTTTAGGATCTTTCAAGTAAGTTCTGTGATGCTGGAGTGATAGCTCAGTGGCTAAGAGCACTTACTGCTTCCAGGGGACTTCCGTTCCATTCCCAGCACACACATAGCAGCTTATAGTTACCAATAACTGCAGTTCAGAGGATCTGACATCCTCTTCTGGATTCTGTGGGCACTGCATGAAAATGGTGCATGTATTGCCTTAATGCAAACACTCACATACATAAGATAATTATTTTAAAGAATATAAAGAGAAAGTTCCTCAAGATTCTGTTAGATTCCAGAAGAAATTCAACATATTGGAGTTTTTATATAGAGCGTACAACCACTTCTATTTACAACACAATCTGTAGAAAAATTCCCATTGTATCTTGTGCTGTCTTTTGCAAATTATCTTGATGTTAACTCAGGTTTAAATATGTGAAATATCACTTATGGATTTCTAAAGTAGCTATGAACACTCTATCTCATTACTATAGTTTAATCTAAGAATAAAATTTCAAATGTGTAGAAAAGTTATGGCCTTGAATGCCATTTAAACATTTAACAAACATCATCATAAAATATGGTTCTGAGTGCTTTGATCAGAAAACCATGCAATTAACTTATGAATAATCATTATTGATTTGGTTCTGAAATAATTTAAGAGTAATTCCAAGATAATTACTAAAGGATTAATTATATAATGAAAAGATTTAGAGATCTTAATTTTAAAAATCTTGTTACTTCATCAAAACATGAGATTTGGTATAGATGCATATTAATTCTTTGTGTATGTATATAGATCCAATTTATTTTTATTCAGTAGGGCATGATGTGTATGTGTGGGCACGTGGAGGCCAGTTCTTTCCTTTCACCTTTATGTGAGTTGCAGAGTACAAACTCAGGTTGCCAGACTTGTGTGGCAATCCCCTTTAACTGTTGATCCATTTTGCTTGACCAGAAATCAAATTTTTAATTGCAAAGTTTAGCAAAATAAATCCAGTGTATTAGAGCCAGATTTTGAGTGTTATTTTGCAAATCTCTTCCTGTCTCTTCGAGTTATCAGTGTAATTGGCTCTGGTAAGAATTTTCACTATTTACATCAGCAATGGGTACACACTACAATACCACTACAAATTATAGCTCTTTTGAGAGACTAGAATGTCACATAGTAAAACTATCATATGCAACTTTCATATCGATTTATTGCAATGAGAAAGAGAGTGAGCCCAAGAAAAACTAGAGTATTGGGAAAGCAAATTTCAAAGGCAATGACATAGTAAGCCTTGGTGTATTTAAGTACACCAAATGGCATGCCAAAGTTAAGGCCAAATATATTACTCATTATGACAAATGTGAATGGATTAAATTCTCAAGACACAAGACTAATATTCTAAGACTAGGTTAAAGAAAGGTTAAAACTAAAGCAAAGAACAAAGCTATCCCAGGCAAATGCAAATGGGAAGGAAGAAAAGGTCACCATTTCAACAGCAGGCAAAGTAGAATTAAATTTAAAAAGCATACAAGTACATTGAGAAATCTGTCTTTTATTGATAAAGCAACGTTTAAGAATTAAACAATGCAAAAGTTGTTGGAACATAAGGGAAAGTTGGCAAAATCATAATCATCAAGGAAGATTTTCATACAATTCTCCTAATTGTAGATAAATTAAATAAAGGAAGAGAACAAGGAAAGAGACTAATCAGAGTTCTCACTTTGACACATTTATTAACACTACAGCAAAACAGTTCTGTCTTTTCAAATATTGGTAGTTAACAAAACTTAACAAAATATTTTAATTCACAAAAGGATTACATTTATTAAATCATAAGTGGCATCAACCTTTTTAGTAAGAATGCATGAGACCATTCATTATTATATTATTACAAGGTTGTAACTAGAAAAACAAACCATTAAACAACTAAGAGACTCATGAAATAACTAGGATCTAAGAGAAAATAAAGCTTAACTTAAATTAATATTTAGAAAGTAATGCAAGCACAAAAGTATTATCAAAAGTATGAGGTCCACCAGCTATGGTGGTGCACACATTTAATCCCAGCCATCCTGAGAAAGAGGCAGATAGATCTTTGTGAATTTGAGGCCAGCGTGGGACTATATAACAAGTTACAGGCTAGTTGGGGTTACATAACTACAGCCTATCTCATTTCTTTAAAATTATGAAATGTGAACTACACCCAGAGGAAAATTACTAGTTTAAAGAGTATTTATTATAAAAATATATCTAATACTAATTGTAAGAATTGATATTGAAGTTCTAAATGTTGAATTACAAAATTGAATTCAGTAACATATTTAAAGTATTTTATATTATAAATTCATGGATAGCTTAGCATGATAATTATTAATAACAGGTCAAAGGAAAAAATATGCTTCACTAGATGATTTAGTATTTTCTTTGAGCAGGTCCTGCTTCAAGTTAATTGTCGAAAGTGCAGAGGACAACAACCATCTGCACACAGTTTTGGGGGTGGAGAGAGGTCACATTAGTCCATCTGTTTTCATATTGGCAGAGAGAGGTCTTTACTATTTGACCTTCACAGAGGCCTACGTACCTTTGGGTACCAAGCTAGAGTTGGAGCTGGAACAAGAGCTGAAGCCTGAGACAAAGCAGGTGTCTTTGGGCTTGGTTTGAACCTTGCCCTTTCGTTAGCAGAACCAGTGACCTCCTCCATATCTTCTGTATGTGCATTTATTGCTTTCACATTGCCTACATGTTTTTTCAGGCCCTTTTTGCTGGGCTTCTTTGCAAAACACATGCTCCTCAGGAGTTTGGGGTCAAACTCCTAAAGAAACTTGTATTTTTTGTGACCCAGGGTTTCTTGATAGCATTTCCATGACATTTTCAGACCTGGCTGTGTGTGGTATTATTGTTGGGCTTGTCTTCATGGTAATGCCAGCTCTCAAAACCACTTCTGTACATTTTTGAAGGAGAAACACTCAACAGATATCACTACAAAATACCCTTTAAATCAAAATTATAGAGATAATTTCTAGCGGGACCTAGTCTGACTCTAGATAATTTCTTTATATTAAAAAAAATAGCCTGGTGATGGAGGCACACACCTTTAATCCCAGCACTTGGGAGGCAGATCTCTGTGAGTTTGAGGCCAGTTTGGTCTACAGAGTCAGTTCCAGAACACCCAGAGTTATAACAGAGAAATCCTGTCTTGAAAAAAAAAACTATATCAACATTAGCATCATACTTTATGAAGAAACACTAGAAGAATTCTCATTAAAATCCAGAAAAATAGAGTTGTCTACTTATTTCTATTACATGAAGTACTATTATTAGGATAATAAAGATAATGGTATATCATTATGATTAATTAAAACATTCAAAAGATACAAATATATAAAACAATCATAAAGTAGGATGCGGTGGTGCAGTCTGTAATCTCAGTACTTGTGAAACAGAGATAGGAATCATAGCAGGTTTAAGACTAATCTATCTGTATAACAAGTCCTAGGTCAGCCAGTGTTACATAAAGAGCCCTATTTTAAAAAAAAGAAAGAAAAAGAAGGGTGTGTGTGTCAGAGGAGAGATGGAGAGTAGATATTACTAAGTAGTTTAGAGCACTTGCTGATCTTCAGGAAGACTGGATCTAAGTTTCCAGTACCTGCATGGTGGTTCCCAACTGGTGTCTGTAACTCCAATTACAAGGTATCTGCCGCCTTGAGCATCAGGCACACATGAGGTACACAGACATACACTCAGGCTAAACACACATAAACATTAAAGACAATCAAGAGAAAGAAGTACAAAAAGCACAACATTAATATTTTAAAACCAGTTTCTTTGATTTCATCTATCAGCTGTTTGATAATAAAATGAAATAAAAACCATCCTTCATTGTGTTAGCTATATCTGACAGAAACAACTTAAAGTGTAAAGGTTTCAGATGTCATGGTTTTCAGAAATGTCTGTGTTATGATGGGAGCAGGGTAGAACCTCAGTCTATGAGGCATGAGGCAGCGGGTGTTTATATCTTGGTGGACCAAACAGCAGAGAACAACTAGAATTTTGGAATGGGCTCTAACCTTCAACAGTTTGCAGCTGGAAATCCACTTCTATCTTCTAGGCCCCAACTCCTAAAGACTCCATAGCCTCTCAGAATAGAGCAGCATCTGGGAAACAAGCCCTCAAAACCTGTACCTTTTGGGGACCATAGCATTCATAATGATAATGTAAGAACACCACGTATTAAAATGTATAAAACCATAGATATATAAAATGTAAAAAAATAAGTAAGAAAAGCAGATGTATAAATGACAGAAGATGATGCAGGAAGTGTATCTATACATGCAATGCACTCTCAAGCATATCATATCTTGTGTGTATATCTCTGTACGTACTTAGTATCTGTATGTATGGAGGGAGATATGATGTGGCCAGGACACTTTTCAGTTCATCTGAGAGAATAAATGTGATACTATTCAATTAATTTTGGATAAAGACAAGTAAAAGGATTGAGGGAGATGACTTGTATACCAGCTATAGCAACATATTTTAGAGCTACGTAACAGGAAAGGGAATGGTGCTGGTGCCCAGATTGAAAGATGAATGGAACAGATGTGTAGGGCATTTTAAATCACTGGAGAAGGCACCATTATTCAATAAACAACTCTGAGCGACTAGAGAACCAATTGCAGGAGAATAAATTGTAGATAAACTGAAGGATAAATGTATTGAGTAATAAACCTCAACACATATGATATGCTAATATATAACAGAGATGGTATTTCAAATTCAGTGAGAAAGGATGAAATATTTAACATATGATTTGATGACAACTGGTTATCCATATGGAAGAAAATAAAATTAGGTTCCTAACTCATATCATATTATAAAAACCAAAAAAAAAAAAAAAAGAATAAAGAAAGGAAAAACCAGATGGGTTAAATACTAAGTGTAAACAAATAAAAATTAAAATCCTGGATGAAAAACAAAGGATTAAAAAAAGAGATTGGCAAGGCAAGGGGACCAGAAGTTATTTTTTAAAAAATTAAACATATTTATCTATGTAAAATAAAAATATTTGCTACAACAAAAGATACAATAAATCAATGATAAACTACACACTTGGATAAATTCTAGTGCTAAAGATGCTAATGACTTGATTTCTATTGTATATATATGAACTGTTATAGAAGGACAAGAAAAAGTGTTAAATTATGTTCAATCACTTAATAAGAGTCCATCGAGTTTTCTCAATGCTCTTTATTAATTACAAGTTCTCAAGGATTCAATATCCGGGTGGCTAGGCAGAGACTTCATTCCATCATCCTCTCTTGCTTCTCCCTCTTCTCCCATTCTCCATCCTTCCTCCTCTCTATTATTCTCCCTTCCATCCTCCTGCCTGCTTCTGCCTTAGACCCTTTAACCTTTTTTCCCTAGCCCCCTCTCCATATCCAGGCCTTCATTATAACACAATAATCTTCTCTGATCTCTCACAAGAGTCTTCTCTGATCATCCAGTCACAGTCCTTTGATCTTGATGGGTCACCTTCAACTGTAAACAGTCCTATCTTTGGAGATCTCAGCAGGTCTAGCACAAGGGTGTGAATAGGTAGGAAGCAAGGACCCCCTGCAAGGCATCAGGCTTCATAGCTACAAGGCATCAAAGCCCTTTTACAAACCAAAACAGCACGCATGAGTAAAATATCCCACAATAAAAAAGCAAGTCACAAGAGAAAAATTGCAGGAGAACATTCTTAAAAAATACATGAGGACTCAAGTTAACTGACAAGGAGACTTTTTTTTTCTTTTTTTTGGTAAGCTCAAGGAATGAATTACTGTGTTCTGTTAATTCCCAAACAGACATTTCTCTCCACATTTGTTTTGTTTCCTTCCTAATATTGCAATGTGCTTTTGAATTAGTGGCATTTCTACAATCACCGTGTGGAAGTCAGCATCTATGTCATTGTTTCACTTATGGCACATGTGAGAACATGGTTGCTACTTCTGGAATCACAGCTGGGAAACTGCATTATGCCTCTCATTCAGTTAATTCTCAGGAGTAAAGAACATGAGTATCAACTGTTTTCCAAATTTTTATATTGACACTGTCACATATGAAAAAGGAAGTTCCCACAAAACAAGATTTAGTACTTTCCCATAGATGAACAAGTGTTATGTGTGCATATACAACATATACAACAGTTGTTTTAACTGAACAAGATTTCATTGGGTAGTTTAGGATGAACTGGATGAATTCATGACATTCTTTGGTGTGTGTCATGATACCTGAGTTTACCCATTTCATTAAGAGAGCTCATGATATTCTGCGGTATGTACTATGATGCCTGGGTTTATCCATTTCATTAAGGAAACTCTGGAAGGACCCTTTGCAGGAAAGTTTAGTTGATTCCCTGTCTGGATACTTGTGAATAATGCTGCAGTAGACATAGAGGTGAAAATATGCAAGTGACACTTGTTTTATTTTCTCTGGAAAAAAGAATGACTTCCTGTCACTTTATGCGACATAGATGAAACTGGAGAACATTTTATTAGTGGAAATAAGCTAGGCACAGGAAGATAAACAGCACACAATCTCCCACATACACAGAACCCAAAAATACTGATTTTATAGAGAGGAGAATAGAGATTATGAGAGTCTAGACAATGTAGAGTAGAGAGGTAGCTGAGAAGGGATACATCAAAGGAAGTATAAGTTCTGTGGTGCCATTAAGCAGTCTGTTAGATGATTATAGGTACCAATAAATGTGCATTTCAAGAAGACATTGAATGTTATTACTGCAAAAATGATACATATTTGAGATGATGTGTATACTAATTAACATGATTTGATCACTATATAATGTATGCATGTATCAAAACATCACACAGTACCTCTCAAATATGCAGCTTCAAAATTGCACTGTTGTATATTCACTTGGCAGGGGAGATACCATGATCACGAAGGTGGTTTTCCCAGGGCAAGGCTTATCCATTGCACTCTGGATGTGCTGACCCCTGTGATTTGCCCAAATGCAGAATACACAACTGCATAATTTGTGGTAATGAGAGACTGCATCCATACTCTCTCTTGAGGAAAAAATAAAATGAAAACGAAAAAAATTAAAACTATACTGTTGCTTTACATAAAATCTTGATGTCAGTAAATCTTGATGTCAATAAAAAAGAAATGAGAGCCAGTGAGATATCTCAGCAGCTAAAGTGCTTGCTATACAAGCCTAATGACCTGATTTGACCCTACAATCTACTTACTTTGAGAATTGTCTTCCCTATTACATGGTTATGCCAATTAAATTCCATTTACATATGTGTATATTTCAGGATCTTCTACAATAGTAAGTTTTGATATGGTTTTTCAAAAGGGCTTCAATGTTACCTATCCATCCCCATAATCCCTTCTCTACCTTGCCCTCTATCTCTCCATTTAATCCTCCTATTCTAGTTTTCCTGTTATCCTTTTATAACAATACTTTTTATTTCCATTTTCTTGGAATATCTGCTTCTTGCCCCAGCCTTTAGTAGCTAACTAACCCCTCTGAACATCTTGTGTCTTAACGAATTCCCTCCAAGATGAAAGGTTTTTAGTCTTGGAGGGAAGTGCTATACAACAATAAATAATTTGGTTATTGGGCTATTTCAATGCCTCCCCCTCTCTGTTCTTTCCTGTTCTGTCTCCTTTCTGCCTTCTTTATTTCTCATTTCTTCTCTTTTTTTATCTCTTCTTTCCTAGTAGAATTAATTCTCTCTGTGTGTCTCTCTGTCTGTTTCTGTCTCTCTGTTTATCTCTCCTGTCTCTCTTGCTCCCTTGTCCAGACTGCTTTTTAAAGATCTTTACATTCCTCAGGCTCAGCATATGATTTTTCATAAGAGGCTCAGTATGAATGTAGCGTCTTTAGGCAACAGAAATGAATCTATGTCAAAGACAAGGCAGGTTAGTAGAATAAGCGCCATCAGAATCTGCCTGCCATAGAAGTGAGCATGGGTAGGTGGAGAGGGTACTTTGGCAAGAATCAAATCTCAGTTCTATATAAGAGTTCTGATGGTTCTTTGTTCCATGATGGTCCCTTACCTTGAACATGAATCTCATTCCTGTATGTTCTGAACATTACTCAAGACCATCAGCATTTGGGGTTACTTAGCAGACTGGCAAGAGTACTGTATCTAAGGAATAAACTAAATTCTACCGTCTGAGTTCAAAGGCAGAAGAAGACGGATGCCTCCTGGAAGACAGGATAAGATGTCAATGTTAATATGATGCTTAGCTCATCTAGTAACACTCTCCTGCTTTATCAAATTTATGAGCATCTCATATTCTAGTCAAATTAAGCATTGCCGTTGCTTTTGTTGCATAGTTTGTCATAGGTCAAGGCAGAATATTTATTTACCTCCTTTTCACTATCAAATACAAGTATTAAGGCGGGAAAAGCACAAGCCATTTCATACTATCAGTGTAGTCTTTAGAAGTGTTTTCACTGAAAGCATGTTGGTCACCTTGAAGATTTGGATGAACATAATCTAAACATACAAGTCTATTTAGACTGCCATAACAAAATACCATAGTCCTGGTGGCTGAACAACATAAATGAATTTTCCAAGATTAAGTTGTCAGATGAATACGTTTAGTTACTTCTTGGGCTTCTCTTAGGCTTACATGTGGCCATCTTCATGTTGTGTGTTCACATGGCTATATGCGTAGATGTATGCATTGATATATTTAATTATTTTCCTGGGATCATGGCAGAGGACGATTTGTTGTTTTCTAATTCAGTCCCTGGTCCTAGAGGGTTTCAACCTCCATACTGTCTAATCTTAAACCTAGACCTAGAAAGCTTCAACCTAGAAGCCTTTAGCTTCTGTACAAGCTAATCTGCTAACTTAGACCTATAAAGTTTCAGCCTCCAAGACTTATTGCTGACTGAGCTCATTCTGACTAGCTCCTTCTGAACTCAGAGCTGTACTTAACTGACTCTTCTGGTTGGCTTATTCGACTCACTTGCTGTTCTGGCTCAAAGTCTTCTTTAAGATGACTGGTTAAAATTTACCTTCTAAGCCAGCTGACTATTTCTGACTGAACTCTTCTGACTCTGGCTGACTCCCACAACTTCTCTGACTAAACTGCTCTGCTAGGCTTCAAACAGACTCTCCTTATAAGCTGGCTTTTTTCTCCTAAACTCACTCTTCCTGTCTGATATTGTCTTCTTCTGCTGAATTGCCTCTGTGTCTTATCTGACTGATTCTCTACCTGCCTGTCCGACTCTGAACTGAGAGCCCAAGAGCTGGGTGTGTCCTCATTCAGGCAAACTCTTCTAATTCTTCCGCTGATTCTTCACTTTGCCTGCTGTTCACTCTGATTCACCTCAAACATCATTCTGACAGATCTTCACTCGATTCACTCTAAGATTTAGGATTAAACGTATGTACTAACGCTGTACTTCACTGTACCTCTGATTTTCTGATTCTCAGTTGACTAGCATGCTCTGACTCAATCTTCTTCCATTCTCTCAATCTCTACTGCTCCTCTCTTAACTCTGAACTGACTGTGAACTCTGAACTGAGAACCATGAACTGAAAGAACCATGATATACTTTTGAACTGACTGCTTCCTTTTCCATTCCAAGAGAGAGTTGGGATTAAAGACATGCTATCCTTGCCTTCTGAGTTGGATTACTTAAAGGAATGTGCTGCATTCCAGCCTAATCACATTGGCCTTGATTCTGATCCTTTCCCAGAGTAGCCATGATGCTGGATTAAAAGATTAAATACTCCTCTACATAAGGACTTTCCTATCTGTGAAATCCGGCATCTCTTCCTTTTTTAAATAAGGACATCAGTCCTGTCACCTTAGAGCTCTCTCTTTATGGACTCATTTAACATTAAGTACCTCCATAAAAGCACTATCTCCAAATATAGTCTTATTAAAGATTACAGTTTAACTTATGATATTTTGGGGATGATGGGGGTATGTTCTGTCTATGACATACATCATCATTACATTTTTCAAAAATTGGCAAGTTAGGTGCAATTTCAGATTATTTTATAACCCTTTATGTATTTTTTAAGCATTATAGATGTTTTAAGCATTATGCTTCAGTTAATTGCAGAATATTTTTATATGTTCCATTTCCAAAAATGTATTTTGTTTTTATTTATGTGTATATATGTGAGTGTGGAGTCATGCACGCGCGTGTGTGTATGTGTGTGTGTGTGTGTGTGCTTGTGTGTGTGTGTCCATCCTCAGAAGCCAGAAGAGAGTGTCAGACCCTTGTGTGAGTGCAGGGAACCAAACTTCAGTTCTCTGCATGAGCAGCAAATGCTCTTAACTGCTGAAACCATTTCTCCTGCTGCTATATATCCAAGTTTTCCCCTTCATTAGTGCTTATTCAATTGTGATTCTACGGAAAGGTAAGAATTAAGACTTGATAAACCAACAAAAACTTCATTGTGTATTATACTTTCTTATTACAAAAGTAATATATGTTCAGTGACACACATAGACATGAGCACACAGAATATGATGTTAGAGAGTGCTCCTAATCCACCATATCCAAAAACAATATGAGCTGTGCCAGGGCCGGCCTGGCAAGTCGGACAGTACCTGGATGGAGAGTGGGACTGAAGGGGCTAATGAGGAGAGGGGGAAGAGACGTGAGGGAAAAGAAGTAGGCCAGACACACACAGCATCATTGAGCTCAGATGGAATGGAGCCGAAATTTTATTTTTCTCTCCAAACTTATACCCCTTTCATCAGGGGGCTACGTGCAGCTACAGGGATTAGAACCAAGGTGTTAATTACAGGGCGAGACAGTGCATAGGTAAAAACATCCTGAAGCCCAGATAGGTATCAGAACAAAGCATCTTCCCTGCTGAGGTGGGATGCTTACCTAGGGGAGACAGCCTCTCTCCAGTGGAGTTAGATGCTTAGGACAATACCTTCTCCGGATGAAGTTAAATGTTTAGCCAGAGAAGAAGTATCCCTTCAGGGGGCTTTGGCTTCCCTGTAAACAAGCCGCTCTTGGGCAGTCATTAATATTTTCATGACTCAGTTTTGCTCAAAAGATCTCCCAATACAGGAACTAGGCAATTTTAGCCAGAGGCTCACAGCAGAGTCTAGGCCCAGAGTCTGAAGGGCTCACCACAAGCTGTTAACACTTAGATGTATGTCTTTCAGTTCCCCCTGCCTAGAATTTTTTTTACTATCATTTTCTATATTAGAAGATATCAGTATGTTTATTACTTAGTGGTCCTTTGTAAAATATCTGAGTAATCACCCTTTGTACTACTGGTTCTAATATTTTTCTCTTTTCCAGTCTTGCCCAGATGTTTCTATGTTTCTAAGATTTTCTCTCATTTTCTTCCTAGTGCTCCTACAGCTTTCACTGTAAACTATAAAGCATTGAGAACATCTTACAAAGAAATTCCTATGTTATTCCTTCTAAATTCTATCAAGGTTCCTTTTCTACCTTGTCTAAGACCAACATGATTTGCCTTCCTTTTGCATAGTAACATTTTTAAAATTAGTATACAAAGTAACATATTTCCTTGGAATTTTCATTCATGGTAGCTGTTCGTCCTGGGCAGAGGGCAGTTTATTCTTTAGCCTAATTGAATCACCACTTCTTAGCCTGGAGCCCTGGAGATTTTCAGCCTTTGTACAGTATACTTTTAAGCCTTGAATTGGAAGCTTCAGCCTAATGCTCCATACTGCTTCAGTCAGCCTCCATGCTCCTCAGTCAGACTGTCTCATTGTCCCTTATTCCCCATCTGTCTCATACTGCCTTGGTAACTGACTGTTCTGGAACTCCCTCTTAACTGACTGATTGTAACTCACTGATTCTCCCAGTTGAGAGTCTGCTTTTTATTATGACACTTGGGCGTGTCCTCTCGCTGACTCACTTTGCTAACTCTTCCTCTGATTAGTCACTTTGCCTGACATTTGCTCCTTCTGACTTCTGCTTCCTGTGTTTGCTTCCACATTCTGTTTTTGTTTTAGGGATTGAAGGCATGCACCACCACTGCCTTCTGTACTGGGATTACAGATATTGGCTACCACTGCTTTACTGGAATTAAAGGTATGTACCAACATTCTCAACATTCTTTTTACATTCCATGTGGACCACAGCCTCTGAATGTAGACCCATGGAATATAGACCCTTCCTACTTTCACACAGGTCCATTCCTCTATAAGTATAGAATATAGCTTGGGTTGACTATCTCTCCATCTTCTACATTCCCCACCTGTCTCTCTTAAGGCATTTTTTGATTCCCATTGATTTCTTTCTAGTTTCCTAAGCTCTATACACACTTATTCGCACATAAATACAAATATATGAAAATTAGAAGGTAGGCTCCACATAAAAGAGAGAACAGGTAGCATTTGTCTTTTTGACTCTGGGTTACTCTTTTGTAAGTGGTGCTGTAGCTCTCTGACTTTTTTTTTTATTGTAGTACTTACAGCAATTCATCATTGTTGTTTGTTTTAAGGTCCCTTCTGCTAGACTATATACTTTCTGATTACCTATCTTGATAATTGTATCAAGATAGATTCTATCAAGATAGAATACCGACAGTATTGTAGCTGGTATATAGTTGGTATTTAAACTGCTTTTTGTTTATCACAGTCTTGTTGGTATGATCAGATAAGGCAGTGGTTCTCAACCTTCCTAGTGCTGTGACCCTTTAATACAGTTCCCCACGTTGTGGTGACCCTCAACCATAAAATTATTTTTGTTACTATGTCATAACTGCAATTTTGCTACTGTTATGAATTTTATTACAAATATCTGATATGCAGATGGTCTTAGGCCACCCCTTTGAAAGGGTTGTGAACCCCAGTGGGATCACGACCCACAGGTTGAGAACTGCTAAGATAAGGCATTTCATCTGAAAAAGACAAATGTGCATAAAGTACTTCCACAAATATAAGACCTTGAATAGTTTGTATATAACCTTGTGCAAGGTTAATAAATCTTAATAGTTCAGAAAATTGTAATCTGATTTTAATGGGCAAATGTTAATGTGCATTCTCCACCAATATTTAGTAATTATATAAAAAATAGGAGACATTTATAGCAGCCGAGATCTTTATAGTATATTTGAATACATGATAAATTCATGAACAGTTCTTATCTCCTCGAACAGTTGTATATCTTAAGAACTCATCATCATAAGCATTCTCTGGATTTTCACAGAATTAATCCTGAATAATTAATGAATCTAAAGGAGTTAGACAAGCACTGCAGCATGCTAATCATTTCTTTCAATGTCAATTAGGAAAAATAGTCTCTTTGGCCTGCTATCTTGGAATACATATTATACAGTTAACTTTGAATTTACAAATATGAAATGTCTCTAATTATTAAGTGAATATATTGAGATACATATCAATGTTAATGGTGAAAGTTAAAGCTTGTAGAAAAAAATGAAAGTACTTTGATTTAACAGAATTATACTATATTAGGACTCTTGCAAATATGTTTGGTTTGTAGATCTGTATTTACACAATATTTACATATTTCTACAAATGGTATCATATCACAAACACTAATGATTTAGGAATTATGTCAAATAAAATCTTAAATAATTTTAGGTTGAATAGATATATATTTAAATCAAATGGAATTGAAAAGACAGGTAGCATTCATACAGACTGTACAGGTCTCTCAAATGTGTACAATTTTTAATTATTATATTATTTTATATATTACATTATATTGTATATTATATTACATAGTGATCCCTCTCAGTTATACTGTTAAATTTTGTATTATTTGTGTGAGGGGTTGTGCCGTGGGATGTATGTTGAGGTAAGAGGACAACTCACAAATCAGTTCTTTTTTTTCCCCACCATATGGAAAAGTCAGTTCTTTTCTTCTACCACATGAGTTCTGATGATCAAATCCAGGTTGTCAGGCTTGGGGATAAGTGTTTTTCCCCACAGAGCCATCTTTCTGCCCCCTACTCAGTATTATTTTAGCTAAAATTCACCAGTGCTTGCTCAAAGTTTCAGACATAATATAAAGTAGTTGAAAGGTTCCAGATTTGATGTTCAAAGGGGGCACCAAACAGTACTTATCTTTTAGGTAAGAGATTTATTCAGTGTTATTAAGATCATAGAGATAATGAGAGATAAGTCTCAGTCAATGTTCTACTTCTGTGACGCGACTCTGTGACCAAGGCAACTGTTATAAAAGAAAGCATTTAATTGGGGCTTGCTTACAGTTTCAGAGGTTTAATCCATTGTCTTGGTAGGGATCATGATGGCACACAGGCAGATACAGTGCTGGAGAAGTAACTGAGAGTTCTACACCTGGATTTGCAGGCAGCAGGAAGACAGAATAACACTAGGCTGGGCTTTGACTTTTGAAAACTTCTAATCCCACCCCCAGTTACACATTTTCTCCAACAAGGCCACATCTCCTAATCCTTTCAAATAGTGCCACTCTCTGGTGACCAAACATCCAAATCTATGAGCCTATGGGGGCTATTCTCATTCTAACCACTACAATGGACAACAGCATAATGAGGGCTCTGAGAAGAGTCTAGACTCATTGGCAGAGTGGGAATTCATTCTCATAGTTTTCAAAGGAAGGAGAATGGAAAAGAAGTCATAAAGTTCTGTTTTTTAGTGTTCAGTTGGGGGTTGTTGGGAGTAAACAGTGAATGCTCAGTTAAAGAATGTTAGGTGATCAATAAACATCTTTCTTGCCTTGCTATTACTCAGGTCAGTGAGGCACAGAAGGCAACAATCTAGAGAAAGGCATTACTTTAGTTCCTGAAACTGAAATCATTATTAGAATTATCACACTTCAGCAAAAACGGAGAGGCTTACAGAATGCCATGCCTTGGGTAAAGATAGTTGATGTGATACTAAACAGAAATTTCCTAAAATTTGTTGACTAATTCTGAAAATTTGTATAGAAAAGCAACTTCTAAACTCAAGAATGGAAAAAAAAATCTTGTTATTTCCACAGGTTGGGATTCACTTGGACTTTGATAATGTGTATAATCCAGGGGAAAATAATCTTGACATGTAAAATTTCTTTTATAGAGAGTTGAACAATTCTTCACTGACAGTATTTTCTAGACATTGAAAGAGTGTCAATGTCTATAATTGTAGAATTTTTAGTTAATAAGCCCAAATTCAAAGTTCAGGAAACTTGTCTTATCATTGTTCGTTTCCCTCTTCAATCTACACTCAAAAGGATTGCTCCTTTATGGGAGATACTAGAAATGATTCTCCAGTAACTAAAAACAATGTATATTTCAAATTTAATAAAAAGCACTGAAGTGAGTGTCAGGTAAGTGATCCTCATTAGTTGTGCAACTTTTAGGAAAACCTTTATTCATTTAAAAGCTTTGGATTTGGGCTAGAGATGGTGGCTCAGTGGTTAAGAACACTTGAGTTGAGTTCCCAATACCTAAGTCTGGCAGTTCACAGCTAACTATAACTCTAGCTGCAATACCATCAAATGCGCTCTTTTGGTTCCCATCAGCAACACATGTATATACTTACACACAAAAATAATAATAAATAAATATTTTGAAAAAATAAACTAGGGTTTGTTTTTCAATCTGTAAAGTGATGATAATGCTCACTTTTCAGGATTGTTGAACAGATTAGTGACACGTTGGTTAAATAATCGGTCTATAGATTATAGAACAAAATGCTTTATGGAGGATTGCAACTTTATATGCCTAAAACAGTGCCATTCTAGTTTGTTCATGGGTAATAGATTCTGTTTGGTATTTAGCATTTTCATTTCTGAAGACGCTAAAATAGTTTTAACAGATGAATTATTTTTTTCAAAACATGCCACTTCTATGTGCATGAAAAAACAATGATTTCCAATGAATTTCAGATCATGCCTATTTTAGTGTTAAGGAAACATGAACTTGTAATTGAGAAGTTAGCATTTTCTAGTATCAATTTTCTGTATGTGTGTGTGTTCATGCATGTGCCTTGTATGCATTTGTCTGTGCATGTATACACACAGATACATACATGCAGGCAGATATGTAGCTAGAAGTCAACATTAGATATCTTCTTTGATTACTCTCTATGTCATCTTTTCAGAGAGAAAGTCACTCATTGAACCCAATACTTACCATTTCTGCTAGGTTGGTAGGCCAGGAGATCTGTTTGTCTTCACCTTCTCACATTAGGGTTACAGACAGGGATGATCATTCCTTGCTTTTGTCATGGAAGCCAGGGATAAGAACATGGGTCCTCAAGCTTGGCTTGTGAGGCAGACATGTAACTGACTGAAGCATCTCCCGAGTCATTTGTTAATTAAAAAATATGTTTGTGTACTTTAATTTGGTATAAACTTGATAATATGCATGTACTTTAAGTTCAACCTGTGAGAATTTTTAATTTTTATACCTATAATAATTGTATGTATGTAACATTAAACCAAATTCCCTTTCACTATAACATTACCCTCAAAGCTATGATACTCAGCATTACTGACTTTTCCTTTTGGGTCTTGTTTATACTGTGTTCTGCATGCCTTTTGTACCTTGATTTTTTTGGAAATTTCTAAAATTTTCACTTCAACTTGATCCAATTAGTTGGTGAGGCTTTCCTCTAAGCTTTTTTTATTTTGAGTTTTGTTTTAGTTTACCTTTTCTTTATAGGCTCTATCCCTTTATTCTATTTTCATATCCTGAATTGTTTTTATTATTTCATTCAAATGTATTTTTTGTGTTTTTATGGTCTTATTTCAGGCATTTTTCATGTCCATTTTCAGCTCCTTGAATGCATTTATAATTGCTATTTTGAAGTCCTTGTCTTGTGCATCAGCTAAATTGCTTTTCTTTGGAAATGTGATGGAGGTGCTGACTAACGGGGGAGACATGTCGTTCTGGTTATTCATGATGTTTATATTTTTGGTTCTAGGCATCTGGAGTTAGCTTGTTTGTGGTATTTCTTTGTATGAATATCTTGTTTTGTTTTTCTTTGTTGGGTGAGTGTTTGTATGTTTGCTTGCTGTTATATCAACTTGACTATAAATCAGTTGAATGATGCCCAATTTTCAGACTTTGGACCACTCTAGAGTTCTGGGTCAGTATCCATGCGGTCCCAGGTGGATATAGTAGGTGGGATGATTGATACATGAGAAGATAGGGTGAGCAGGCTCTGGATGTTCTTAATTAGAGTTCCGATTTAAAGTTCCATGCAGTCTTGGGGTCCAGTGGTAGGAGAAGTGATTGACACCCCAGAGCAGAGCCATTTGTGAGTGGCTGACATCAAGCAGAAGTGTGAACTAGCTCTTGAGGGGGGTGGTTCTACCTGAAGTTCTATTTGAACTCTTGGTTAAGATTCCAAGCTGTCCAAGATGGCATGATGGATGGAGTGATTTGTCCTTTTAGGAATCAAATTGGTAATTTTCACTAGTTAAGTCCCAAGTCATGAGTAGAGCTGTTGTGCTTGTTTTATGTCAATTTGACACAAGCTAGCATTATATACGAATGGGAGCCATAACTAAGAAAATACCTCCATAAGATTTCCCTATAGGCATGTCTTGGTTAATGATTGATATGATAGGGTCCATACTACAGGGGTGGTGCCACCCTGAACAGGTGGTCATGGGGTATATAAAAAAGCAAAGTAAACAAGCTATGAAGAGAAAGCCAATGAGCAGCACTCTTCCATGGCCTCTCCATCAGCTCCTGTGTCTAGGTTCCTGCTCTGTTTAAGTTTCACAATGATGGGGTGATGGGGTGTGATACGGAACTGTAAGCTGAAATAAACCCTTTCTTCCACAAGATGATTTTGGTTATGGTATTTTATCACGACATTAAAAACCATAACTAAGACAGCTGTTATTAGAAAAGTTAATCAGACATGGATAATTTAAATTGTGCTAATGTGAATACTATGATAAAATCAGATGAATTCACTATAAGTTTCTTTTTCTTAATCCACAAATTTTGAATGACATAAATATGATAGTTATTTTTTCATTATAATATGTGAAGTTGAAAATAAATATTCTTTGACAGTAATGTATTGCATAAGTAGTTGTACACAATATTTTTCAATGATATGCTGGAGATTTGTTTTTGGGACTCTTATACTTAATTATATGGAACAATGATCTGCTTTAGTACAATGCCTAATGTTTCTAAAATAGACATTGAGAATTGATATGTAAACATATATTTCCAGAAATAGTCATACACAATCATTTCTTGAATTGTCTTTGTGTTCCATGATACTTAGAGAATAGTAAAAGATAATCTATTTTTTTCATTTTTAAAACTCAAATGGAGCTAAACTAGAAAATAAAACCAAACAATTAAAATTACAACAATGAAGCCTTCACTCAAATCAAAAGTGGTTATTATAGTAATTTTAAATTCCAGCATTACAATAAAGGTGAAATGAAAAGAGAACTTCAAATGCTATATTAATCTTTAGATTATGGAAAGAGGGTTGCTATTTGATATTATAAAGAGACTAGGTTGCTATTAAACCTTCTAAGATGACTGATTTTGTGTTGTCTCTTCTCTTCATAATAAAAAATAAATGTGGAAGCATCTGACTGCAGGCATTAACTGTACCAGAAGGGAACTGTTACTTTCACTTATATTAATCTCCAAAAGACTGATGACTATCACTTTATTCAAGCAATTATAATTACCTCTGGGAACAGAGGGCAGGCAGAATGCAGCAGAGCATTTATAAATGACTTAACATGTCCTATTTAGATGTTTATTTTTCTAGTTTCTCCATAACCAAAACAGTGTTGAAGAGTACTGCACTTAAAAGAGCTTTTAGTAAATAGGAGAGAAGGGGATACCCAGGAGTTTGGGATGAATACAGAACTACTTTAAGAAGTTCTATATCCAAGTCACAAATGCTGTCATCTGTTGAGATCATTATCAACTTCATATTAGAGGTATTGTCCTCAGAAAGTGGTTGAGTTTAACACATTTCTTGGATCTGGTGGTTGTAGACACCTGTTATTAGACAGAAGGGGAGTGGCAGAGAAGCTAGGAACACTGAAGGAGGGAGAAACCTTAAAGGTCAATATTTTTCCCAAGTCTTTGATCCCCATAAACTCCTTATACACATATAATCAATTTTTCTTCCTCCCTTCTTTTTTTTATTTTCCTTAATTACTCACCTATTGTCCTACTTTCATGCCTGCTCCTCTTCTTACCTATCTCCCTCCCATCTTCAGCCCTGTCCTTCATCTCCTACCTTCCTTTCCTTTCTCCATAAATGTGGGTTCTGAAACTTCATTGTATTTGGCATTGTACTTGGCAGAGGGGACATACTAGTGAATAATACTGATGCAATCCCACCTTCTTAGAGTTTCACAGATAACCAATTACAGTTGAAATGAGAGCTACAGTGGAAATATAGAGTACACTGAGAATGTCACAGGAAGAAAATTTAATCTGAGGGGTCAGGGAAAGTTTTTCTAAGGATGCAGTATTCATACTGATTACAAAGGTAAATTTGACTTAGCTAGCTGATGAATGCAAGGCAAATTATCAGGAGTGAGAAAAAGAAAAGAAAACATGATCAAAGGATCCCAAAATGAAAACTTAAGAGCATGTGGGTAAAGAAAAAAAGGTAATGTGCAAAAAAAGAGGCATGTAGAGCCATAGGGCAGGATAGAAGACTCAAGCATAAGCACATCTAGTTACAGCTATCTGATCATTCACAAAGATGCCAGAATTACACACACTGGAGGAAAGAGAATATCTGCAACAAATTGTGCCTGGAAAACTGGATGTCCATGTAAGATTAGACCAGTGTCTGTTGTCCTACACAAAACTCACCTCCAAACAGATAGATGATTCTAATATAAAGCCTGAAATGCTGAAACTTCTAGGGAAAAAAATGGGCAGTACTCTATGAGAGATAAGGGCAAGAAATGACTTTCTAAATAGGATACCATTTGCCCAGGAATTATGGCCAACTATTGACAAAAGCAACCTCATAAAACTGAAATGCTTCTATACAGCTAAGGAAATAATCAAATAAAGAGGAAGTCCACATCTTTGAAAGAAGATTAGTACCCAAAAATATATAAAGAACTCAAAAAACAAAGAGCCAGGAAGACACATGGCACAATGAAATGAAAAAAAAAAAAAAAAAAAAAAAAGAGCTACGGATCTGAATAGAGTGTTCTCAATAGAAGAAATAAAAATGGCTTAGAAATATTTCAAAAGATGTTTATCATCCTTACCAATTAGGAAAATGCAAATTAAAACAGCTCTGAGAATTCATGTGATGCCATTTAGAATGCCTAATCAAGACAACAATGGTCAACAAATGCTGTTGAGGTTGTTGAGTAAAAGATCCCCTTTTCAATGTTGGTGGGATTGCAAACTGGTATAGCTATTGTGGAAATCACTGTGGAGAATTCTCAAACAGCTAAAAATAGATCTACCATATGACCTAGCTATATCACTATATTCCAAATGGATTCAATATCCTACTACAGAGATATTTCCCATGTTAATGGCTGTTTTATGTACAATAGCTAAGAAATACCGTTGGCTTGGCTGTCCTTTATCTGATGAATGGATAATGAAACGTCGTGCATATACACAACGGAAGTCAATTCAGTTGTAACGAAAAATGAAATCATGAAATTTTCAGGTACATGGATGAAACTAAAAAATATTATATGGAATGAAGTAACCCAGATGTAGAGAGACAAATGCTCCATGTTTGCTCTTATTTGTAGTTTCTAGATCCAAATCTTTAAATGTGAGTATATAACCTGGAAGGACCTTAGAAACCAAGAAAGCAAATGGGGGCTACAATCTGAGTGGGGAATGGGGAGAATGAGCTGTAGAGAAGGGGATGTTAGGATCCAGGTGCTGTGAGGGGAGAAATGAGAAAAACAGGAGTGTGAACTTTATCTGGAAGTCTGGAGGAAGGGCAATTCACAGAATGTGGATAAATAACTAAGGTTGTTTGGAAAACCTATTGTTTTACTTTAGTACTTAAAATATTATCACACACAGAGACACACATAGGGACACACACACACACACACACACACACACTCTTAATGGAGTTACCCCACACATGGTGAAAATGCTTCCCCAAAAGCCATAGACTGACTAATTTCCAGTGCCAGGCAAAGGAAATCTCCCTTTAAGTTGTTGGCCAGGGGTGTCCAAAGAACTCCTAGATAAATATACTCCATTTCCATTGTCCTTCATTACCTCCCAGAACTTGGAGGTCAGATCCTATCGCTGAAGACACCACACACTTAAGATGTAGGACTTTGAGGGACTGAACTTAAAGTAAGCTGAAAGCCTCCTCCTGGAGGACTAGCTCTTATAGTTTTAGAAGGTGATATGTTGAGGTAGAAAAAGCAATCAATAGTCTTACCCAGCTATAAATCCTGCGAACCACAACAATGCCCTGCCTGGAAAGATATCCCCAATGGTGCAACTGTGGCATTTTTATCTTGGGGGATAGCCAACAGCTGTGTAATTTGCATGCTCAATAGGTGGGAATTCATGCTTGGTACAGTGAATTCAGCCAACTACTTGTGGCTGCAGAGGTCATATACCCTAAAGGAGAATCTGCTACTACTATTTTTTTTTAATCAGTATAGTTTCTTCCTGTACACAGAAATAAATATAATTCTTAACCCTCACCAAAGCAGCAGATGGACAATACTACAGAGATCTCCAGCTGTCCATAAAGCAGAGAATAAATGACCATGAATAACCCAGTCCCAAATGACAAATTTACAATGTAACCTCTACACCTAAGGCTCAAGGAACAACATGGAAGAAGGAGGATTGGAACAGTCAGAGGATCCACCAGCTTGGAGATACTTCTTCTAGGCATGCGAGCTCAACAATATAGTTGCATAAACAGGACCAGGATAATGACCACACCAGTTGACATCCCAACATTTAATGAAGAAAATTTCACAGGGCTGTATCTTTAGATTAATATGCACAGACATTTAAGTGACTGCTAAGAGAGGAAAATTTCTCCAGGGCTAATATTTCTGTTAGGTTATCCCAATCACAAGTGGTCAACCCAAAGCATGCACACATGAACATCACTAAACAGATTCAGTAGGAGATGTGTGTGTGTGTGTGTGTGTGTGTGTGTGTGTGTTTGAGAATAATAAAGTAGATGTCATGAATCAGAGAGGAAGTTGAAGGATGAAACACACAGGAAGAGTTGGAAGTAGGAGAAAGCAGGGTAGAAATGATGTAAATATGGTATTTATATATGGAATCCTCAAAAAAAATTGAAAATTAATTAATAAAAAGAGAAGGCCAAAGAGGGAAAAGACACTGATCAACACGACAATGAATGTATGCAAAAGTCTTAGGCCAAGTAAGACATTTTATTATGTTAATTACACCATACTGTAATTATTAATGCACATGATCTCAGAAACCTTTCCCCCTGTTTGTTCTTATTTTACGAATGTCTACTATAGTGGTTTGACACACACTAAGTGCCCAGTAAGTGCTTGTTGAATTAAAGATGTAAAGAAAAAAAAGACTCCCTTAAAATTAGAAGGTCACAGAGAATAGGTCAGCTTGTATATAGCTGTTACTTTTCTTATCATGTCATAGCATAAATAAACCACATTTATTTGAACTTACAAGTAGATTTTTCTATAAGCAAAGACTCTGGAATGGGGCTTGTTAGTGAAACTGAATTGCTGAACAGTATTAAGAGGGAACCAATTTTTCAAGGCAAATATACTTTTGTTTGTACAGTTAAAATTTATACCACAGGGGAAAAAAACTCTGAAAGTCAAGGGATCTCTGTGAACTTTTGAAACAGAAACAAATAAAACTTAATTATTCCTGATCTTAAGAAATTAAGGTCAATCATATGATATTTAGATATTCTAATTCCTTTATACTTTGTTCCAAATGTATTTTCATATGGTAATTCGAAATTAAGACCATATGGTGTAGGTACTTTAATTTCTTTAAAGTTTGCTCCCGTTGTATTTCTTAATATGGTCATATATGGTTATATATTTTGATATTCCTTGGAAATACTATAATTAAATTAATTAACCACCTCCAGAGTTTTGAAACAATAACCAATAAGCTATTGTCTACATATATAGTAGTGTGACTCTAATTGCAGCAAAACTGCACAGCTTGAAGAGCACCTTTGTCTTAGTCACTGTTCTATTGCTGTGAAGAGACAGCATGACCAAAGCAGCTTTTATAAAAGGAAGCATTTAATTGGGGACTTGAGGTTTAGTCCATTATCATCATGGAGGGGAGCATGGCAGCATGCAGGCAGGTGTTGGAGCAGCAGCTGAGAGCTATATCATGATCAAAGCCCACCCCCAGTGACACACCTCCTCCAACAATGCCACACCTCCTAACCCTTTTAATTTTTTTTTCATTTAGTGCCATGCTTTAGTGACTAAACATTCAAATAGATGAACTTATAGGGACTATTATTATTCAAACCACCACAGAGCCATAGGGAAACAGAGGCATCTCAGACCCTTGTCTGAATTTTTGTAGCTGTTATTATGTGTACATGCATGTAACACAGTAGGCCTGCCCTATCTTGACCATTTTGTATATGTGAGTCTTATCTCTTCAACCTGAACAGAAGTCCTTCAAGAAAAGAATCTGAAATTTTCTATCTCTGGTAATTCTTCATGAAAGTGCTAATTTGGAGTTTCACTTGAGATGTATAACTTGCAGATTTTTATTTTAAGTAATGGAATTATTTTTAAGGCCTGGCAATAGAAAGAGTGCCTGGGTAATATTACTCTAATGACCCAAGAATAGTTTAAAATTAAAGCGACTAAAAATGAAACATTAGTGATTACTTTCATATGGCATAGAACTTTCTTAGTGTTTAATTCTAATAATAACATGGTTTTGATAATCTCACAACAAAGAGGCTACACATAATGCATATGCCTTTATATGTAAGAATTCTTAAGTTTATTTTTTTCTGTTACCACGGTTTTCATTTATAGTCTTTGAAGTACTGCCACAATTAAATTGAATTGGAAGTGAAAAGCCATGGAAACATTTCATTTAAATCTGTTTACTGAACTGAGGAGTTGCTGTTAACCCCCCCCCCCCCATGACTTTCAAAGAAATCGCATTTGGTACTATACTCAGTGCTTGCTGAGTATATTAGCCATATCAATGCAGCCTTATTTTTCTACATAAGGTGAATTTGACTTTGCAGAAATCCTTATGAGTTATTTCAATTGCTTATTAAAGAGAAACTGAAAAAAGAATGATGAAAAGTAACCAAACCCTGAAAACAAAAAAAAAGCAAAAACACAAAACAAAACAACAACAATAACAAAATCAACTTTAAAATAGAACCATAATATCTAGTGCATGGATTTTATCAGGACATTTAGATGAGGAACTACGTAATGCAGTAACAATGAAACACTGACACCCTGAGCAGCACTTTCTTTCTGTCTTAAAGTGAATGGAGTGTTATAAGGATAAATGCGATCTGAAGCTCAAGGATTTGCAGAGCTAACTTTCTGCCTTCATTGGGTGTCAAATTACTAGACAATTGTATTAAAGAAAGAAACACCTCTAAGCTGCTGACCAATTTTCAGAATATCTTCAGTCTTCAAATTCTTAAGAGATTTTTAACTGCTCTAAATTTACATGACAAAGCAGATGTTATAAATAAGTAAGATGTTTATTGAGCCTCAGAGGTTCCTAATAGCTGTGTAATTATCTCTTAAATGGGAGGAGGGAGTAGATGGCATCTTTGATTCCTTACAATTATAGGGTTTTAATTATTTCAACACTTCTGAGAGCTAGTTGATCTACTCTCAGTGTTGTGGTCACATAGCAAGATTCTCACTAAATGTGTACATATGCAGCTATACAAAATGAAAAAACATGGTGCACACTAACTGATTCTCATGATAGCCTTGGGGAGCATCTACATATTTGTATATCCCATCTGCTCTAATATGATATGCTCTTCAGATCCTTGTTCAGTATATTAAATACTTTGCCTTCCTTCAAGGCACAGGTAAAAGGTATCTTCCACTTTAAGGTCATTTGAGTGACTACAGAAGGATTAGGTACTTTGTCTATGTTTTCCATTTCTCCAGGCCTCAGTAGCCTCTGGGTGTCTTGTAAATAGCAATGTCACAAATCACTTACTCCTTCCCTTATCTGTATGAAACATGACTAAAGGTTTCTGTAAAGAGTCTCCCCTCAGGTACTTCTCGATGCTATCCAGTGTTCACTCATGTGGATTCCTGAGCAATAGCAAACCCCACTAGCCCACTTGTTGCTTTTTCTTGTTTGTATGTCTCTAATACCATTCTATGCTCATAGAAGGGGCCATACAATTATGCTTTAACAGTTGGGCTTAACCAGGAGTCAAACTGAAGACACAGTACTCTTTCAAATATCACTGTACCTCTGAAATGACTCCTGGATGATTCTCTCAGAAAGAGTGATTGCAATAGTTCATTCAGCACTCACATACACGGTCTTTTATTAGGCGTATTTGCCACAGTGCTAGATGTGCCTCTTCTTGTCTGAATCATGTGCACACTCATATGGGTACTTCTATAATTTTATTTTCAAGTGACAGGAAGCATCTTTAAGGTGCTTTGGTGTTAGTCAGTTGACACTCTGGGGCTTGTTCTCCTGGTGTCCTTGACCCTTCTGGTCTCTGCATCCCTTTTCTTCCTCTTCAGTGGGGTTCCCTGATCTCTGTATAATGTTTGGTCACGGCCTCTGAATATGCTCCTATCAGCTGCAGGAGGAGGCCTCTCTGGTGAGAACTGGGCTAGGTACCAATCTATGAGCAGAGCATGATAACATTTGAAATAATCTCTGGGTTATCCAGTCACAGAGACTGAAGCCAGAGACATGGAACCTGCAGGATCCCCTAAACACATCTTATGGCTGTCTGGATTGGTGTTCTTGAAAAATTCCTACAGACTAGAGTGGAGGAGTCCCTGACCCTTTTACCTGAGACACATGAAAGAAAGAGTTTATTTTTGCTTATGGTTGCAGAGGGGAAAGTTCATAGTGCTGGAGAAATAATGGTAATAGGTAGCCAGAGGAGGAAACTGAGAGATCACACCTTCAATAGTAAATATGAAGCAGACAGTGAACTAGTAGTGAGGCAAGGCTATAGACTCTAAAAGCCCACTCCTAATGTCATACTGCCTCCAGCAAGGCTCCACCTCCTAAAGGTTCCATAACCTCTCCAAATGTTGTCACTAGCTAGAAACCGACTGTTGAAATACCTGAGCCTAATGGGGTATACTTCTCACTCAAACCTTCACAATCAGAATACAACTTATTCTACTCTTTTGTAATTATTCAATACTGTTAGTTCTGTTTCAAGTTGAAATAATGATGATTGTCAGCTATTGTTGTCATGACCAGTTTTCTCAGACTTGTACTTAGCTTCTCTGTTCTCTGTGTTAAGATGATAGGCACAAGCAATTGTCAGAGAAATTACCATTAAATACTGTGTTTTACTTGAACTGGCAACATGGCTCACTGGATAAAGGTCCTTGCAGTGCAAACCTCTTGACCACTATTTAATCCCCAGAACTCATGTAAGATAGAAGACTGGACGTTGTCCTCTGACCTCCACGCATGGAAAGGCATAAACATGTCTTTCTATATCACACACATACACACACACAGACACACATATTCACACATTAATAAAATAAAACTTTAAAAAATCTGATTTTGAGTGACATTAAAGAAATAGAAAATATATATGAACTTCATTTTTATATTTTCTTATAAATTAACTCCACTTTATAGATTTATTGAAGTGTAATTCACATAATACTTTTATGTCTCCATTTTAAAGCATATATGTTAGCCTTTTATCATATTAACATATATGTATATTTAATCTTGATAATCAATTTTGGAAATTTTTAATGATCTCCAAAACTAAATAAAATAAAAAGCACACCCCATACTCTTTCATTACTATTGTCATTCATTGGCTCTAAGCTATTTCTAATTTTACTCTCTCTATGATTTTAACTCTTCTGGACATTTCATGTAAATAAAACTATACAATGTTTGTAGCCTTTTGCTCCTGGCTTTTTCCATCTAGCATAAAGTTTCCAAGGGTTGTCTCTGTGGCAGCATATATCACTCCAATGCTTTCTATGACTAAATGATTAAATGATATTTTATCCTATATTATGCCAGAATTTGTTTATCAATACATGTATTGCTGGGCATCATTTTTTTCTGTTAGAACATTTTGACAACTGTGAATGATACTGTGATAAGGACATTGACATATTGTTGCACAAGAGTTTCCACCGAGGTGTAAGCATTCCATGCTGCAAGGAACTTCTTTAAGCTAGGAAACAAGCAACTCAAAATAGCTGCAGGAAATCTCTGAAACTGACCAGAATCACTAGGCCCTTCCCTTCCAGAGTAAACAATGAAAGAAGCCCAGCTGTAAAGACTCTAAGAGGAGCCATGTTGCAAAGAAGATTCAGACCAGAGCAGGTGCCTGGAAGAAGCAGAAACTAGCCCAACTGCTTGGGAGAGGTTTAGCCCAGCTGAGGCACATGGGAAGGACACTTTCTAACTTGCTGAGATGCATGTAAGCTGTTCAGTATGCTCTAGGTTCCCAGCTTTGTGAGATGTCACTTGTACTGGGGTGGGCTGTGGAGATAAAGTTTGATTTGAGTCATTTCTGCTCCTGTAAGTAACCTGTTACCTGTATTCCTGTAAGTAACCCCAATAAAACTCATTGGTTCACCAAGTTGGACTTTCGTGGTATCCATATTTTTGTCTTTTGTGGACTCTCTCTCTGGAGTGAGTAGACATGTGTGTAACATCTCCCAAGGAAAAGTTTTGTCATACAACACATGTGTACATGTTTGAACATCTGTTTACAATCTTTTGAGTACATATCTGAAAGTGGAATTGTGTGATCAAACAGTATTTCCATCTTTAATAAGAAAGCTCCAAGCAGTTCTGTACCTGCAGTTACACCATTTTCATGCCTACCAGCAATGTCTGAAGATTCCAGTTTCTCCACGTAGGCTCATGTTTCTGAACACTTGGTTCCCAGCTGCTGAAACTGTTTAGGATGCTTGTAGAAACTTTTGGAGGTGGAGCCTCATTGCAAAATGTGAGCCACTGGGGGAAGCCCTTGAGGTTTTTTTTTTTTTTTTTTTTTTTTTTTTTTTTTTTAACATCAGGCCTCACTTTCTGTTTTCTTTTTGCTAACCGCCAACGCAGTGTGTGTCTAGCTGGCCTCTCACTTCTACTATGCTGGCTTCCCAACCATGGTGGAATGTATCCCTTTGAACTATAAGCCAGAACAAACCCTTTCTAATTTATATCGATTCTTTTCAGTTATTTGATTACAGCAATGAAGAAAGCAACTAATATAGTAGATCTATTTGAATATTGAATATTAAAAATATTAAGTCATTTTATTTATGAACATGAAATATTTCTTCACCTATGTACTTTTCTTTCACAATATTTTGTAGATTTTTAAAGTGAAAACTTTGCATTAATTTTTGTTAGATTTGCTGCTGGGTCTTTTATTCATTTCAAATTTAATTTAAACAAATAAATAATTATATATGTTTATGGGACAAAGTGTGGTATTGTGATCAACGTACATATTGTAGAATTATAAAGTCCAATTAATTAGTATACTCTTCATATCAAAATTTATTGTTTATTTGTAGCTTGGATATTTTGAAGCCTCTCTTCTAGCTATTTGAAAAAAAATGCATTATTATTAGCTATAGTCACCTTGCCCTACTGCTAGCTATTCCTCTTACCTAATTCTAACTGTAACTGATGATCAAGGTTGTCTCTTACCCCATGAACATTCCTTCCTGGTCTAAGGAAAACATTACTATATTCTCTAAATTTGATTTACTTTGATTCCACATATAAGTGAAATAATAAAGAATTTGTGTTTCTGTGCCTGGTTTATTTGACTTCAAGTCTTTTAGGTTCACTAATTACGGGATTTCCCATATTGTTTTTATTTTTAAAGAGAGAATGGTATTGCATCTTTTTCTGTACACATTTTCTCTATCCCTTCATTCATCTATGGACAATTAAGTCGTTTCTATTGTGTTGCTAGTATGAATGTAATGAGCATGGGTTGCCATTTGAACATATTTATTTCCTTTCATTTGGATATATCTTCAGTAGTTGGATTGCAGGATCCATTTTAGAGTTTTTGCAAAACTTTCTCATTGTCTCACAAAACAATAGCATTACTAGTTTATAATAGCACCAACAGTGAGGAGGTATTCCATTTTTTGTATGTCCCTTGATAAAAATTGTTATCCTTTATCTTTTTAGGAATAACCAGTGTAGCAGGTATAAAATGATATTTCCTTGTGGTTTTGATTTGCATTTCTCTGTGACTATTACAGATGTTTAGTTGTTTTTTCATTCTGCTATTGGTCATTTGTGCATCCTTTTTAGAGAAGTGCCTATTCAGATCCTTTGCCTATTTTAAAATAAGTTCTACGCTTGTTGTTGTAGAGTAGTTTGTGCTCTTTGTTGACTTTAGATGACAGCCCCTTATCTGATGATACATGGGGAAAGAGTTAAAACAAAAAATTATTTAGATCAGATGACCTGTGGAATCCATTGTGGACAGAGCACTATGCCCTAAACTGGATCCTGAATCATGTAAAAGTGAAGAAAGACTAGCTCAAAGAAATAGACAGTATGGTTACAACTATTTCTCTTTGCTCTTAGATAGAACTTGACTAGGTGCTAAAAGTTCATGCCATGTTGACTTCCACTCAGTAATGGAAAGTGACCTGGAATTTTAAGCCAAATAAACTATCTCCTTCACTATGTTGCCTTTGTCAATTTATTTTTGTAATCACAGCAACAGAAATGAAAGTAGAACATGAGAACATGTTGTAAAATATGATCTGTCTTAAACACTGTTATGTATGCACTTAAGAAGTGCCCGTATTCTGTTGCAGTTAGCTGTCATGGCCACTTGGTATAGTAGTGTGAAAGCTTCCTTGATTTTCTCTATAGATGACTGACCCAGTTTTGAAATTGGGATATTGAAGTACCCTGCTACTATTGTACCTCAGTCTGTGTCTGTGTTTTCAAATCTCTTTATGTTTGCTTTATTCATGATGGTGAGTGCCTGTATCTTTACAATATATGTATGCTATTAACAAATTTCCTCCTTTATCACTACATAATCACCTTATTTGTCTCTTTCTTTTCATGTGTTGACCTAATATGTAACTTGTCTGAAATAAGTATAGTTATTCCTGCTCTTTTTTGGGGTTTCTATTTATATGATTTGTTTTCATCCCTTCACTTTCAGTCTGTAAGTGCCCTTTAAGGTAAACTAAAACTCTTTTAATGTTTTGCATTTGGGCCTTATTTTTGTTTCATCCATTGTCACTTTTTGCCTTTTGATTATAGAGTGTAGTCTATACTTCAAGTCATTATTGATAGGTGGGGAGTTTCTAGTGCCATTTTCATAATTACTATCTGCTTTTAAAAAAGCATTTCTCCCTTTTCTTGTACATTCTTCTTTCATGGTTTCCTATAGTGGACTGCTCTGTGCCTTTTCTTTCTTTTTCTTTTCCTTTTTGTGTGTCTAATATATGCTTTTGGTTTGGAGTAGTGCTGATACTTACATAGAACATTTTATACTTATAATAGGTTTAAGCTGACAGCAGTTTTGTTTTGCATACAAAAATTCTATACAGTTGCCACCCCTCCCAAGTTTTATGACATTTACATATTTTTAACAATATGTACCCCTAAACACATTGTTGTAGTTTTAGTTGATTTAAATAGTCCTGCATTTTACTGTTTTAATAAAAGAAATTTGATTTACACACTTCAATGAAAGCTTTGGAGTATTTTGGATTTGAGTATATCCTTACTTTTACCAATAAGTTTTAAACTTTCACATGTTTTTAATATTTTTAATATTACTAATTAGAATTCTTTTCTTTAAGTTTGGCAAAGCATTTAGTGAGGAAATTGTACTGGTGATAAACCCCCAGGTTTTTTACTTGAGGAAAGTTTTTTTTTTTAATTTTTATTTTAATCACTCTTTCCTTCTTGAAAGACAGGATTGCTGAGTATATGATTCTTGGCTGCCAGGCATTATGTTTTTTGTCTTTTTCTCTTTTAGGATACTGACCATATAGTCCTACTTCATTCTGTCCCTGCAGCCTTTCTAATGAGAGATTCACCACATCTCATGATGATTACTTTATATGTGACAATTTGCCTGCCCTGGCTGCTTTCAGTAGTTTGTCTTCAAACTTGGACAATTTGATAATAATGTGTCTTGGTACAGATTCACTTTATTTGATGTCCTTTGTAATTCTTAGATATTCATGAGGTTTGGGATATTTTCTGTTATTATGTCTTTGAGATATTTTATTCTTTCTTAATGTATTGTATTTATTATTTATTATTATTCATTATTTATTATTTTTATATTATTATTATTTATAATTTATTATCATTTATTTTATTTCAAAGTGCTTATTACAGGTGCATAGAAAATCCATTGATTGTTACATATTGATCTCATGTGCTCTTGCAAATTGTTTATTAGTTCTAATAATTCTAGTGAAAATGCATTTCAGAGGGTTTTCTACACTTGAGCTCATGTCATACATAGGTGAAGATAGTTTTCCTTTCTAACAGTGAAATATTTCATTTCATTTTTTTAAAATTGCTCTATCTAGGTCCTCTGGAGTTAGGCTGTCAACAAATGGCTTGCATTTGGAATACTTGCTATGCCCCTAGCCTTGGGGAAAAAAAAAGCTTCAAGTGTTTCACTTCTAAGTATAATATTACTTTTGAACTTTTCCTAAACATGAACAGCAAGGAAATATTTATTGAGGATTTCATTTCTGCAGTTAGTAAGGAATTATATCATTTAAAATGAAGCGCCTACAATTAAATTTGGGTATTTGAAATACACTGTTTGTTCATTACTAAAGAGTTCCTGTTTTCTTTCCTTTTTTTTCTTGTTAAGATTCACAGCACAATTAGTTCAGGAGGGCAGCACAAGAGCACATTAGAGTGGCAGAAAGGGTCTAAAAGTGTGACTGTACTGTAGCCATTCCACCTCCATTACCACACATTGCTTGTGCATTTCCACACAGCTGCAAACACACAACGACTTCTTAAATGTCCATGTGTCTGTGTCACCATGAGCAGTGGGTGTTCTAAAATAGTTCTGGTTTTTAGTTGACACCTGAATGCAATTTTCTCTTTTATAAAACCCGGTGAATTTTTGCTGAGTCATTTGGATGAGAGTTAATGCATTTTTTAAAAAAAATCTTATTTTACCAAAAAAAAAAAAATCCAGCATATGAATCCCTGTAGTACTCTAGTCTTTCTTTAGTTCCTCTCCTTCCCCACAACCCTCTAACATTAGCCCATGGTGAAATTCTGGTCAAAAAGACTTTGCCGTTTCCAAATTGCTCACACTCCTCTTAACGTTTCCTGCCAGTTTCACACAACATACAGACACACTCAAATGTGAAGCATTGTGATTAGATATTGCACTGATCAGAGAGTTAAAACGAATGACTTTATTACCTCTGAACTATAAAATAACACAGAACCAGCCTTCTTCCTGCAACATGTCCACAAATCAAATAATGCAGAAGCTAATTTTTGTTTCTAGGTATTTTCTTTTCTTTCTTTCTTTTTTTCCATTTGAACTATGTCAGGTACCTAGTGTCCAAGATCTTCAGGTATCCAGTGCGACGCCCTTGACAGTGTCTTGTCCCTGTTTTCACACTGCTATCTTGAGACATTCTCCTTTTCTAGCTAGCTCGATGTAATAATAATCAAAGGAAGGTTTAAAAAATACATTTATAAAAATAAGGTGATTTGTTGCTCAGTTGTGCTGGTGCATTATAATAAAAAATAACTCTTGCACTCTAAGAGTCTAGACATTTTGCAGGCCCTCACAGCCAGAGTCAATAATATACCTAGAGGTCACTTAATATTTAAGACTGTTAACGTACTGTATACTCAGCCTGTTTATTTAACCTTCCTTTAGGAGAACAATGCAACAACCTAACCTTACTTGCTTTGGACTTCCTGTTTAATCAAGTTTTACAACCTGCCCTAATGCTTAGGTGTAATCCCTAAATTATGTACTCTTTCATGCCCCAGACCCAAGAGTAATGGATATGTGTTTGTGCTTGTGCTATCATAATACATTTGCTGAGAACAGCAAATACAGGTTGAAAGTAAACTTATAAAATGAATATCCACCATAAATGCTGAACACAACATACAGACATTGCTTGATAAAAAATGCTTGTAATACTATTTGTTATCTTGGTCAGTTGAAAGCAGTGATGTAATCCCTTCTAACACTCTTTTACAGATGTCTGTAAAGTATCCTTCATTCCTTCCACATGTGATGCTCTTTAATACAGGGCAAATAAATACAGGGCAAAATCCCTTTGTTAGGGATAGATACAGACAGACATATGAAGACACATAGGGACAAATTCACAAGACAGCCTTCAAGTAGGCACAGATTCAGAGCTTACAGCAGACAGGGCAGCCAAAGACACAAGGAGCACAAAGTAGAGAATTCAAATCTGGACTTGTTCTTGGTCAAATGACACCAAAGGGAAGTGCTTTATTGATTTCTGTCCTTAAACGCGACAGTGATGCATTATTGTTGACTATGAGTTTATTATTAATGTGTTCAAAATGGCACACTCAGTAACTTTAATAATTGAAGATTCATATTCCATATATTCAAACTTGAGACAGATTTCAAAGCTAGGTAGGCAGTCTGAGGATTTGTTAACATTGTTTGAGGAATCTACAACATATAGCCTGGACATGCCAGTCAGAAAAATGTCACAGGACCTAGAGAAGTCCATGGAACTGTAGAAGAAAGACTGAATTAAAAAGATACCCAGGAGGGTTTTTTTTTTCTGTTTGCAGAAGTGGAAGAGCCTGGGTTCATTAAATAATATTTTCCAATATATTCTGTTGGATGTATCAAGAATGCTTTTAGTCACAAATAACTGAAAACCTCTTTAGGGGTGGATTGAAGAAATAAGGATTTATTTGTCTCATATAAGTTTCAGTGTGGTTTTCAAAATGTGAGTCCCTAAGAATCTTTTCACAATAATGATTATAATAATTATAAGATATTGCTTGCCTCTTTTACTATGCTGAAATTTATACTAAGTACGCAGCAATGGAAGTCAGAGTACTGGGAATGAAAGTATAAAGCAAAGAAGTGGAGCCCAAATATACCAGCAGTAGTCATAAAGATTTTCATGAAAGAATCAATGGCAATATTAACAAATAATGATGTTTTATATTGTTTCATGAAATGCACAGTAGAAGCCCTGCATAGCTCAGTGAACCAGTATTTGCAAACAATTAGCGACTGCTTTATTGTACAGAGTCATTAGTGGGCCCAAGATTCTTTCAAAATACAAGAAATTTAAATAGATTTTAATATGCTAGAGTATGAAAAACTAATAAATATGATTTCTGATTCCATACAGCAACTGACCTTTTACAAAACTGCCACTTGCTCAATTTCTAAGTACGATTAAATAGACATATCTATAATTATCTGAAAAAGCATTAGCAAACTCTTTTCAAATTAAATACTGATGTAAAACTAGATGTTTCTCATATGACTGAGCCAGGTCAACATGTCCCCATAGATTGGATGCAGGTGATGACAACACAATCTGTAATATCAGACACTGAACAATCTTGAACAAATGTGAAACACTGATACTCTTCTTACTAAAATGTTGGTGTTTTGGAAAATGTAACTATAATGAAAATATGTTATGTTGGCAGGTGATAGGCACCTTATTTGTATTTTAGTGGCACTAGAGATGGAACTTAGGGCCTAATACACAAACACAATAGATATTTCATGCTTTAATTAATAAATACAAATCTTCAAAATTTTTCTGTTTTAATTTATAATATAAAAATATTGATAGGTATATTTCATAGGAGTGAAGTTTGTAGGGGAGATCCTCAATACTGTTTTAAATTGTTTTGAAATTAATTTTGATTTACACAAAAAGTTACAAAAATAAAGAAAAATTAAAAAGTTCCTCATATACTTTATCCAGGTTCTATTAATGTCAACATCTTATCTGACCACAAGACACTTCTCAAAGCTAAGAAATTAATATTCTTCAGCAATGCATCTATGTGTGAAGGTTCTGAGACTGAGGAGTTTGGGATATGGAGTCTAAGGGAAACAGATGCTGCCATTGGTGTGAATGCTCAACACCAACATCAGATACATAGACATTGGCTCCCATTATTGTTTTGTGCCTATTGTCTTCAAAATTGTCATATCATGGTTGTAAGAATAGCAAGAACTTTAGGCTTCTCTTCTTAACCTAAGGGAAGAAGGAGGAGGAACTGGCAACAAGTACCTAGTTTATGTCCTGATCCTTTTAATTGGGAAGCAAAACTGTTCCTAGTATTCCCATATTCCCTTTTTAATCTTATTGATTAGAATTTTGGTTATAGGCCAAATATGTTGAATAAAACAGAATTAAAATGACTATAGCAATTAGTTTGCTTCCTTGAGTTAGATTATGGATTATGTGTTTATTTGTTACTTTTCCCTTTGCTGTGTTAAAATACCCTGACAAAAGCAACTTAAGGAAGAACACGTTTCTTTTGGCTCACTATTTTTGATTGTGGGGACACCTTGGCAGCAAGTGTTTGAGGCACCTAGTCACATTGTGCCCTTAGTCAGGAAGCAGAGGAAGATGAATATTTATGCGGAGCTAGATTTTTCCTTTTTGTGCTGTCTAGGACTCCAGCCCTGGAGAATGGTTCTGCTCTCTTTTAGGATGAATTTTCCCACTTCAATTAATCTAATCAAGATAATCCCTCACAGGCATGCCTAGAGGCTAAACCAATCTATTCTTTCACAGGTGTGCCTGGAGGCTTGCCTCTCCTAGGTAATCCAGATTCTGTTAAGTAGACAACACTAACCATCACAAGGATCTATCAACTCTGAAATTAAAAGATCTCTGCCTGATTCCTGAAATGAAAAAAACAGGTTCTATTATTCAGAAAGTGCAAAAATAGCAGCTCATATGTAAATATGTGATGCTTTAAATCTAGAGTTGGAATTTGTAAAAGAAATAATAGGAATTAAAAAGAGACTTGACTATTGGAGATACTCTGAGTCTGGAGGAGGTGGTGTCATTATTTGAGGCTGTCTCTAGCCATTTCAAACACCTGGCACTTCACTGAGTTGTGAATTGCTACTTACCAGCACCCACTCTACATTCTACACATAATAATTTCTAAGATGATGGGGGCAGATAAAAGAACAACTCCCACGTGTAATTTGTTTCACTTGACAATCATTCCAGGAAATCCCAAAACATGAATCAAAATGACTTTCGTTTGGAGACTTGCCAGGATTGGCTAGTACAGTTAAGTGGAAGAGGGTGTTTAGGGAGAGGACCTAGGTGTTTATTTGCATAAGATGTGGAGAGAGCATATAAGGAGCACCATGTCATACACTGACTGGCTAAATGCTATTCTGACAGTAACAGAGGCAGAATGCTGTGCAGTGAGTCATGACCACGGAAGTTTTGGAGAAGGTCATTACTATACCCCATGGTCATTGTACCTGTTGTCATAGTAGTAAGAATTATGAAAAGGTTCCAGTACCTATGAATTTGTATGCTTTTAATCTGCACACAGAGAATACAGAGAGCCCCAATCATAAAGTGCTTTGGACTGGTTGGTAGGAAGCTGATATCTTGTCACCTTACTTGTATGAAAAAATTATCCAGTATCTGACTCATGAGATCATCAAACTTCAAAATGGGACAGGAAGCAAAGCAAGGAAAATGCAGTTTACTTCAAAATTGAACTTAAGTGTGTGTTATCTACTGTAGACACGAGACACATGTGAGCATGCACCTTGATCTATATCTTTTATTGCCTGGAATCTTCTTGAAAATTTAAAGTAGAATAAGGCTTCTCTTCAAGTCTAGTATATGAAAAAAGGTTAAATTCCGATGTAGATTTTTCAATGGGAGCATCTTGTAACAAAGGATAGCTCTGTGGACTTGATCGTTCTCTAACATCAAGTACTTAGAGCAGCACTTCCTTTCCTCTAGCATCAGAAAGCACAGATTTACCAAGAAACCAGTAGGAACTGGTTATTTAACAGACAGCCACAGGCTTATCTTGAAAATGAAATGCATCTGTTTTCTTGAATCTTACAGGGGAATTACTTCCATATATAGCTTACTCTATTCCCACTCATGAGCATTAACTGTGACTGCTTTAAAACGGCCTATTACTACATATGGTGCCAAGCTCCTGTCCTTTATGCATCTCTGGCAAGCTCTCAATGTAATTATGTCCCTGGCTACAGGAGCAACTGATTTTTGTTAGAGTCTGTGCTAACAAACTGATTTATTGACACTGGTGAGAGACACTTAAGCACAAAGGCTTGGTTCGTCATATTATACTATAATTGAAACACTACTTTCTTTTAAAAATTTTCCTCATTACTCAATATTCTGCCCCATGCATCCTACAGTGCTATTCATCCAAGACCACAGCGCACCTGTATTCCAGGGTGTTAGAGTGTGCTCCCTAGCCTTGAAAGCAGAATATTTCAAAGATAATAGGTAAGAATCAGGGAAATGCCTCCTCTCTTACTTAATGGTAGAATTTTATAAGACTGACATTTTTTTCCCAATCAAACATTTTTGGTAAACTTACAGATTGAAGAAAAGTATGGAGTATTGACTCTCCCTTCTGAGGAAAGCAAAAAGCACTGCAAAACACTCATCCAACGTGTGCTGACCAATATTTAATGTGCTTCTTTTAGCCAAGGTATATGTGATGGAAAGCAGTAGCGGTTGCGCAGAATCAGACAAATTCCTTGCGATGCACACATGAGTGGTAGAGAGCATGGAGCGTTGCCACAGTCTTGTGGTTCCCTTCAGATCTAGGAGGGAAGAATGAAAAGAAATCAGTATAAAGATCCTCAGAGCAAAGTGGCTCAGAGGACGCTTCTTTTCATCCTAGAAACCATCACACCACTGGCTAACAGGAAGAGAAGAGAAAGTGAAACAATCAGCAAGTATAAACAATGTCACAGATAAAGAGCATGAAGCAATGGGAAGCCTAAAGGAGAGTAAGTAAGAATTTCATTGAGGAGCATTCGTAATGCTTCCACTTGGGATGATAGACCAAACAAGCAATATTTTTAAAATAATTATAATGACGTTAAATATTGCATTAAGGTTCATGTATAGCAGAAAGTACTCAAATACTCAGAAATATTGGTCCATTCCCACTTTAGAAAGTAGATCCACCTGGAAAACTGTAATCTCAGCCCTGCAGAGAAAGAAGCAGGAGGATACTGAGTTCTAGGCCAGCCTGGGCTACATAATGAGCCAATCTCATTCTGTGTGTGTCATAAAACTCCATAAATAAAGACTTATTTTCTAGGTTTTTGGTACTTTTTGCTTCATACTTGTAAAATTTAGGAGAAATATGATTAGTATCAACCAGAAGTTTACCAATATTGCTTTAGATGACTAATAAAATGTCTAAAATTAAAGACCTGTTTTTCTTAAGTCACTGTTTTCCTTGACATTATTATCTTGCAACAAAACTCATATGTTCTTTTTATGGCCAAGACCGTACCACAGTATTTTTGTCCAAATAAGAAACTGAGGAAAGTGATTTATCAATTATTTTTTCCAGACTTCTTTATGTGCTATAAATATTATTCTAAAAAATTAGATTATTTGCAGTCCTACTCTTCAGTTTCTTCTATTAGAAATAAAGTTTCATGTTATTAGAAATCTTCCAAAAATATTTTTGTCTTATTTGTACAATTAACATTTTGTCAAGTATTTCAACTACATCTCAACTAGTCCCTAGCTCTGTCATTCCTTGACCGTACTCTCCATGCACCTTGCCAATAGACAGCACTAGATAAGCCCAAACATCTGTTTTGTTTGCTTGTGCTGAGTTCTGCTACAGAAAGTTGGATAACTGTGCCAATTGGCAGTACTACAAATTTATGCCATTTAATCTCAGCTGGGCTTTCAATACTGTTTGGCAATTCTTTATTCATCCCTGTAATGATGCTCCCAACAGCTGTTCAAAACTTTTTTTTCCTTTCTACTTACTCTCAATTCCCAAAGAAGAAAATCATAGAAATGACACAAAACAAATTACAAAAAGTACAATGCAATAAAACTGCCCTGAAATATATTTTAACAGCACATATTAAAAGAATACCATCATGCACCTGAGGAAACTGTCCCAGGTCAATCAATAGAGAAACACATTCTAGGAAAATCACTGAACTTTAAAGAAAGAAGTCCTTCCTGTAAAGAGGATCAAAATCACTTATAAACAAGAGGAAATAAGATTATTATCAGACTTCAACAGCAAAACTAACTCCGTTAGCAGAAAAGAAGTTGAATATTTTATAGAGCTAAGTAAAGAAAATATGGGACAAAGATTTTATAACCAGCTTGACATCCAAATAAAAAAGGCCACAGAACAATTGATTGGTGTCCAAGAACTCCACAAATATTGCTCCCATGAGTCCCTTTCCATTTGAGAGGACACACTTCTGACAACAGAAATATCTGCAGATGGCTTCAACCTCAGGCTTGATGGCATTGATGGTTAAAGAAGTTACCCTATAAAGAAAGACAGCCGAGTCTTTATAGGCTGCCAGATAGAGGTGTATACCTTCATGTAGGCAGACAAATAAGGACCAAAATCAATTCAAATCTGATCAAGCCTGTAAAAGCAAATACTAATTTATAGGGAACACAAGGCAGAGCAAAATCAACACCGCAGAACAGTCTAGAAAACAAAAGACAGTCTCTACAATGACAAATAAATTGCAAAGTGAAAAGGGATGGAGTGGGAAATCCAGGTTTAAAAATATTTATGCATGGTTAAGGGGGAAGTCGGGCATGGTGGCAGATGCCTTTATTTATAATTCAAGTCTTTGGGAGGCTGAGGTGGGAGAATCACAAGATAGAGACCAGGCTGCTTTATATAGTGAGACCTTGTCTCAACAACAGCAAAGCAACAAACACCAACAAAAGAGAGATGACAGGGACATCTAACTAAGGTTGTCCTTACAGACATGTGTTTGATTGAAAAACTTGTAAATGAAAAACTGTTTACCTTAAAGGTTAGGACAGACACCACTCACAATTATTTATTTTTATTGTGTGAGTGGATACATGATGTGTGTTTGTGTGGGTGTGTGTGCCACAAAGTGCAGGTCAGAGGACAACTCCTCCCCTTCTTTCACCTTTACATGACTTCAAGGATGTAGGTCACCAGACATGTGGGGCAAGTACCTTTATCCTCTGTGCAACTCTGCCAGTTTGAAGATCTCTTTTGAGAAGACAGTTGGCATAAGGATAGTACATAGATGGGTTGCAGAATTCTAACTGTATCACCTTCGTATATTAGTCCATAGGTGGTTTACCTTATCATAATTGCTTAAGATATATGTTTTCTTCGTGAGACGCTCTAAATCTGATTTATTTTCCCATAAAATCTTGAAAAAAGGAACCCACCACTGTCTGTTTCTTGGGGTTGGTTATCCTTTCATTTTACAGCAGTGAGACATTAATGCCCAGCCTGGATTTGAGTCATTTTATGCGGAGCCAGAGAGGGCACAGATAGAGCACCTAATTGTGACTCCCAGATTTTTCAGTGTTGTGCAGGATATACAAATCACAAAATCTATTTCCCTGCTTATGTCCACTACTAGTCTCATCACTTCTATTATTTATTTTACAAATGTGGTTTCCTTTCTAGTAATCAAAGTTGTGAATAAAAATTATGGTGAATTTTATACTCATAGATTGAGTAGCACCTGATGAAAATTGGTACTTTCACATAAAATCTGCAATTTCCTCTTTCTTCAACTCAGAACAGGATGGTACATTTATATTTACTACTACTTCTGTTTATTTCTTACTTTTGTGGGACTGTCATAGAGCTAACAGGGGTTGAAGCTGGCTTGGAATCCCACATCATCCCAGGAGATGAGAAAGGCAGGCGTTCGGATGCTCCTCATTTTTGTCCTGGCCGGAACCCCGCTAAATATTAAATATTGCCTGCTTCACAGAAGCAAAGGAATGTGGCTTGCTTGGTGCTTATCTGTGCTGTAGCTGGAAACCTAGGGATGAGTCCATTCATTGATAAGGTGCCTTCCTCTTTCTTTCTGTGAGACCACACCTTATGCAGAAGGTGCCCTTGCAAGATCTTGACACTTAGACTTGAGCCTCACATGCAAATAAGGCTACTCCAGTATCCTCGTCTCAACCAATGAATCCCAACCCTGGGTTCCAAAGACCCTCCCCTGCTTGTGGCTCTAAATATATACCCTACACACTGTGTTAAAACGACTTCAGTTTCCACCATAAGCGGGTCCCAGGATTTTATCTTCCACCCTGTACAATTCTCTGTGCCGCAATTGGGTCTTAGTCAGCCTGGATCCTTGTCCCTTTCCCTTTCCTCACACTCCTCCTGCTTTCCTGCCTGTGATATCTGTGCCTGGCTAGGGGCAAACCAAATCTGGAGGGCAGGCAGCAGTGGGTACAGAGAGACACTGGAACACTGGGGAACCTACAATTTTGGGGGTGGGAGGAAATGGGGGCAGGGTCTTGTGGTCTAACCCAGGGCAGCCTTCAACTTGGAATCTCCTTGCCTCTGGCTTTTGAGTACTAGGATTGTAGGTGTATATCACCGTGCCTGAATTAATCTCTGTTTCTTCTGTCTCATGTAAATTTAAGTCACCTAAATGAGTTCAGTTATAGCCACATTTATTAGGTAAGAAGAAAGGGCAATCTACCAGATGTGTAGATAAGCCCTTGGCTTTGTTATTTTATGCATTACCCAGCTCCTACTACCGATCCGTTATGTCTCTTGTAAGTAAATAATTGTGCTAGTAAACCTTTTATAATGGTAAATTCTACGTATATGCAGAAACAGCTACAGCAGTATAACAGACCTCCACATACTTATCCTGCAGTCTCAGTAATTATCAACCTGTGACCAATCTTATTTTATCTGTGCACATATCAAATCCCCCTTGTAACTTGATTATTTTGAATCAGATCCAAGACTTTATGTTATTTTCATCCCAAAGCATGCTTTTGAGAAAACAACCAAGAGAAATCATTTAAGAAACAGCATGCCCACAGACCTTGCCAAGTACTCCCAGTTAAAACCAGTGCCTACAAGAGACAAACATCAACAAAACCATAAGTTCTACCCAAGAGACTTCTCATATCTTGTTAAAGCTAGCTTTCCAACTTTATGGTTGTACCAACTGTTATCCATGCCAACATTTTACTAAGTTTTCAACACATTATTTGTAATGAGTAATCCATGAGGCTAATAGAAAGAGAAGTGACTAAAAATCAAGATTTGGCTTTATCCTAGCTGTGCTCATTTATTATCCTACTTGGCTAAAAATGATATTGCTTCAAATTTTAGGCCCGTTCCTTCAGAGAATGAAAGAGAAGTCTTTACTGTCTTACAGCTCTGTATTTCAAAATTGACTTCTAGACGAACTATCTCTTTTGGGAGGGGGGAGGCCATTAGGAGATGAAGACTTATTGCTCTTTGGAGGAAAAAAAGTTAACTGTCATTGAAAAATTCTCTAAGAATGGGGGTAAGGTAGATAGATAGCTTAGGAAATACTTTGGAAATTTGAATTTTAGCTAACACACAATCACTATTGTTCTGAGAACCTGCTGCTCACAAGGTATTTTCTGGTGTAAGAATGTTGACACAAGCAGACAGATGCTCACCCAAGAATTATGTTAAACCAGAATTTATATTCAAATAAATTTCAGGGCCAGGTTCTCACCCTGATCTCAAGGCTTTTTAGAAAATAATAATGCGTACTTACAAAATGTGATTAGCAATGGCATTTATACAAAATAATGAACTGTAAAAATACATCCCAGTAGGAAAAAAACCTCTCTGAATCTAAAATGCTTTTAGTTTACATTAATGATGTTTTGAATCCCAGATTCCTAGCCCAGCACAAACCTTCTGATTTCTCTCCTTTAGTGCACTGCAAATGCCATCTCATGGAATTTGTGACTTAAAAAAAAAAATGAAGTTCCTAGTTCTCCCGACTATTCACTAAAGCCACTGAAACTAATTCAGCTTTGATGTTTTGATGACTTGTCCATCTGTATCCTCTTCAGATTCCAGTACAGCTTCTGAGCCTTCCATTGTTCCTTTCACCTGGTGTTTCAAAGATTCTGGAACTTCTATCAAAAGTACAACATGGACTGGCAGAATGGTTCAGTCAATAAAAGAACTTGCTGTGTGAACTTGATGACCTGAGTTTGATCCCCAATTTCACGTAAAACTGGAGAGAACCAACTCCACCAAGTTATCCACTGACCCCCAAACATGTGTATGCCTATAACCTCCCCATCATTCACATACACAATAGATAAATAAAGCATTCATCTTTAAATTTCTGCCTTTGTTTTGTGGTCTTGTAGCCCATATTTCAATAGCCAGTTTCTACATGCATTTGTATGGATCTCAAGATCTGTTCAATGATTTCTGATTGCAGGGAATTTATCCCCTGTCCTCATTCTTTTGATCAGTGATGTAAAATATGTGGTTGATTGTCCATGATCTGGATTCTACCAAGCTCTAGAGCTACCCATTTTATTTTCCACTAGAGATAGTGGTTGCTGTCTGTTGAAGTTGAACCTTAATATCTACAGATGTATTTCATGTGAATGAAATACAATCTGTGACGTTTCCTGACCCTTATAGTACCTACTTTGTTTTCCTACTACAAGAATAACCTGCTTGTTAGCTAAACAGTGGTTTCCTGCCCACTTGGAGACAAGACTTATACCACTTATATCTATGGTTACTCACTTCTTTTCCACCCTAGTATTTTCCTCAAAGTGGGAGAGTCTCTGACACTTGTATACAATGTTCCTCACCAAAATTGCCCTTTAGAAAAATAAGAAAACAAAAAAAGGTGCCCATGGCATTCATGTATACTTTTCAATAAACTTGTGATTTGTATGGGACTCCTTTAAGAGTTCCATTTACATCGAACTGACAAGACACATATCTGGTCCAGAAACAGACATCTTAGGAATTAATTTTAGGGATGTCTCCCCATTCTTTCAGATACATGTTTACTCACATGGCTTATCCCATGACTAACTTATCTCATACCTCTGGAATTAATTTGATGATGGACGCCTTCCCTATTCCTTCAGATAAGCATTTATTAATGTTGTTCAGGACCCAATGAGACTAGAATTAATTTGGCGTATCATTTGCCCTCTTCCTGCTTCAGACAACAGACTTTAGAACAGACAACAGAAACATGCAGATGTGAAACAAACATTGAAAATAATTTTGGGGTGAGTTAATTTTCCTGCTTTCTTCAGCTTCATATTCACTTACATGAATAATACCTCAAGATTAACTGATAAAGAATCTAGTATCATTGGAATTAATTTTAATTATTTTGGTTTTCCTGCTCCTTCAGTTAAGTCTATCTTTATATGGTTTGAGCTACTATCTAATTCTTCCAGGACCTAGTATTTATTGAATTAATTTTAATGGCAACATATTTTGTTATCATCCTACAAATACATATTTACTTCTGTAAGTTAGATTACATGATTATCATACTTGGGATTAAACTCCTAAGTAATTAATTTTGGTGTTCTTCTAGAAGTTACACTTTCCACTAAGACTTATTTTTCAGCCATTTCATTCTGTACATCCAAAATTAAGCCTCCTCCTTATTCTGATTCCATCCCCACTTTATTCTCCATCACTACTTTTCTCATTTCTATCTCACAAAGACTATCTATTTGGACATAGCCTCCATAAGCACCTAACCACTTAATCTCACAAGCATCTAAAGCAGTGGTTCTCAACTTTCCTAATGTCTGTTGTGGAAGTTTATTTTTAGTTATGTATAAAATAATTCTTTTGTGTACTGTTGGGTGAGGGGCTACTCAAGTCTTCAAGTTTTGTGTTGTGTGCAGGTGTTGGATTTATGTGGAGGATGTTTGATTACTATGATCTGCACGTGCTATTAAGTAGAACACCTGAGGAGTTCTGAGTCAATAAAAACAGCTGAGCTCAGAAGCTCAGGGTCCCACTGTCCAGTACGGCACTTGCCACGATGGTGGTTCCCTCTGCTGAGGTCTGGCAAGGATTGCACCTATGAATATGCCTCCATGTCTTCTTGATAAGCCACCACATCAGTGTATTACAACAGGGCCCCTTTAAAACAGTCTCTCATGTTGTGGTGACCCCAAAACATAAAATGATTTTCATTGCTACTTTGTAACTATAATTTTGCTACTTCCCTGTACCATAATGTAAATATCTAATATGTTGTGGATAGTCTTAGGTAACTCCAGTGAAAGGGGTATTCAATCCCCAAATGGGCCAGGACCCACAGGTTGAGAATGGCTGGTCTAAACCCTGCATATTTCATCTCAGAACTTTGCTATATAGAATTACTTATGTATAAACAAAGACCAGAAGGAGTAGCAGAGAAGACCGAGGAAGCATATTAACATTGGTCCTATAATGTGACTTAAAATCAGAAGTAGGCAAAGAACATCAACTTTGAAAAAAAAAAAAGTCTACATAATAAGAAGTTGGTCCTCCAACACCAGAAACTTAGAATATGTAAATTCATTATCACATAACTTTGTATCCATGAAATGACAGCCTCTGATAGTCTGTCTTTGATTACATAGTTCTTTTAAAGAAAGCTTTCTTTTCACCTTTCAACCCTCACAGAAACCCCACAGGAATGGATTTAGCCTCTTCTTTTTTCAATCATATATTGAGCACACCTGTGACAGTACTTCATCAAGAAAGTTCTGTCCTTATACACGTGCCAATAATTGCTCCAAAACTTTGAAACCAGCCCCTTGGATAGAGAGTGTACTTTTCCTTCAAACAATCATGTTCTGATCATTTCTCAAGTATCTCCCATGTTCTGATTTCATCCCAGCAAGGTAACAACATCATTTAGGAAAGGAAGCAGAACTCAGGTCCCCTTAGAGTTAACATGTTCAGAATAACATCATGATCTTTACTTTCCTTAGAATATTTTCTCCTTAACCTACCCTTACAGAATGCCCAGACATGTAAGCTTATTTAGTTTTCCTTCATCAAACTACATTCTGAACCAGGCTTCTGACTGCTTCCTCTTGAAAATCCTGACATATACCCTCTTATCCCCTTCTCTCTCTCCCTTGGCCCCCCTCTCTCTCACACACACACACACAAACACACACTAAACAACAACAGCAGTAATCCAGTATGTCAGAATTTGATTCAGACTTCTTCAAACCTTCTTCAAAACTTCTTCAATTTATAACATTCTGTGTTTACTTACTGTATTTTCTAGAATATTCCACCAAAACCTCATCATAGCAGAAATCACAAGACATAAATAATTATTTAGATCTTCCACATTTATTAATATTTTGAATCCATTTCATCCAGGAAAATCCTGCTGTTTACCTCTCTCCCACAATACAAACCCTAGAAGAAATTCTATGAAGGGGAAGAGTATACAGTCTTTCTTCCATCAATCATGCTCTGGCACTTCATTACATCTTCCATGACATTCTATTCATACACACTATTTCAGAATTTCTGACAGGAATTCTAGTTCAGTTCTCTCTCAATTGACCATGTTTTGACCTCCTTCTCAGCTGTTTACATGTACCACAGTCTCCTGACCTCATCTGTCTACTCTATGAGTAACCCCAAGGTTGGAGATTTATTCAGTCATCCTTCCTCTGAACATGTTCTAAGCACTCACAGAAACATTGCTTCTTCCAGAATGTTCTATCACTCTCCCTTGATTATCCACTAACATGTTTGCATACAGGAAATCTTAGGGATGAGAATAGTGCAATTCTCTTTCAATCAGTCATCTTCAGACCTGGTTTTACATAGTTATTTTTTTTTTAAATTGTGTTATGATCTACCTCCTCCCTACTCAAATCTGTCCTTTTAGAAAATCATTCAGGGGAGAATTTGGAGTTCAGGTCTCCTAAGAAAAAATAATAACCAAAATAAAAGCAAACAAGCAAAACCACATTTAATCAGATTTCTTGAACATGATTTCCTCCAGAGATCTGTATTTTTTACCCTTACAAAATCAGAAAGTCTCAGTGGAGGGTGCTTAGTTCACTCATCCTTTGTGAACTTGCTCATAGATCTTCCTCCTTTGCAATATACTCTGTCCTCGTCCCCCATTCTCAATGAACTACAAAGGAGAGGGAACGTATCCAGTTCTCTTTCATCCAATCATTTTCTGAACTTTCTTCCTTTGTAATTTACTCTAGAAAATCTACCCTGGGGGTTTCAGCAAAGATGGGAGACTAGAGGCTGCTTCTGTGAGAGCTATTGAAGGAGAATTCAGAATAAGAAAAAAAAAATATGCCTTGTCTCAAAGAGAGAGATAGAGGAAAATCTTTAGAAATGTGCAAAAAAAAAAAAGTGAAAGGGTATAGAAAAAAGAGCAGAAAGAAAGACTGTCAGCACAGAGAAGCAAGGTAAGCACAGTGCCGACTGCACAGTTTCCTCAGGGGAGAAGCATCAGAAACTGCTTCCAAAGGTAAGCTACATGGAAGCCAGGAGGTCCTGCGCTCAGGACAAACCCACAGCCCTCACAAGCCTCAAATCCAGTTGTGGGTATTGGTGAGAGAGCAATCCCTTCAACAGAAAGAATAGTGGTGGGAATAAATACCATTTTGTCACATTAGGGGACTTGGAAAGAAGCAACCAAGTACCATCATTTTAAAAAAATTTTTACATTTTTGAAAGATTTATTTATTTTTACATGAGTGCTCTGTCTGCATGTACACCTGCATGCTAGCAGAGCTCATCTAATCACATTATAGATGGTTGTGAGCCACCATGTGGTTGCTGGGAATTGAACTCAGGACCTCTGGAAGAGCAGTCAGTCCTCTTAACCTCTGAGCTATCTCTCTAGCACCACCAGCCCCCACCCAGGTGCCATCTTGAGAAAAATCTATTGTCAAAAAGTAGCTACTTTGGTAGTCTGAGGTCAGGGAACCTCAACATGGTGTCCCATGGGCTCTGGGAGAGGACTAGCCCAGGGAGAAAGCTGTGGAGAACTGATTGGTAAGAACCTGGTCGGACAAAGAAAGGATATAGGTGTTAGGAAGATGACTCAGGCTGGAAAGGATATACGGGAGACAATGCCATGCTTTGTGACTAGGAACATGAGTATTATCCTCCTGAAAGTAGAAATGCCATAAAACTCTTCTATATCACTATTATTTTTTTTACATTTATTTATTTTGTGTGTGCATATGTGTGCATACATATGTGTACTTAGGGATGGGAAAAGAGTATGCATGCACCGTGGCAGTGTTCATGTGTGGAGCATATGTGTGGAGGTCAGAGGATAACTTCAGGAGTTGGTTTTCTTTTTCTGCCATGTGGCACCCGGGGCTTCAACTCAGCGCATCAGATCTGGCAACAAGCACCTTTACCTGCTGAACCATCTCACCAGACCCTCATTCTTGGTTCTATACCTGAAGAATTCTAAGTTAACCTATTACAGAGATACCTGCACATTCATATTTATAGGTGCTTTATACACAATAGCCAGAACATGGAACCAGTCTATGTGTTTGTCAACAGATAAATGAATGAGTGAACTATGGTACTTCTGCACAATAGAATTTTATGCAAAGAGAATGAAATTAAGACATTTGTAGGAAAATGTACACAATTGGAGATTTTATTTATTTTTATTTTATTTATGTGTTTAACCTTATATATGTCTATGTACTATGTGCATGCAGTGCCTGAGAAGTCCAGAATACTATGTTGAATTAGATTTAGATTTAGGGATTAGAGTTACAGATGATTGTTAGCCACCATGTTGGTTCTGGGAATTGAACCCATGTCCTCTAGAAAGCAGCCAGTGAGTGATCTTATCCAATGAGTCATCTCTGCAGTCCCTGGATACAATTTGAAATTATTATGTCAAGAAAAATAAGCCAGAGACAAAAAGTCAAATAGCCTATTTTTTCTTTCTTATGTAGAATGTAACTTAATACCCGTGTGATTATCTCTACACACACACACACACACACACACACACCTCTATACTTTCTCAGAAACATCCATTTTCTTAATTTTAATTCTATCCAATTCTATCCTTGTAACCTAAAATAGCTTCATCCTAACAGGCAAATCAAGGAGAAATTACTTCCATTTTACTTCAAATACTTATATATATTTTATTCTTAATTTTATTATTAACTTGTGTTTACTTTTCTGTTAATGCAGTTCAGAATGATATTTCGGTAAACACATTGCTCTGTTCACTAATCAAATCTGGTCTCTTTTATCTGTTCTTGCACCTTTCTAATGTCTACCAATCACTGTACCAGATTCAGGTCCATTTTTGCTTTTTAATCTCCACATATGAGAAAGAACATGAAGTATGCTTTTCAGTGCCTGCCTTATTTCACTTAATATATCATCTTCCACATCTGTTTATTTTCATACACATATCAGGATTTCCTTTGTTTTATAGTTGAATAAAATTTCATTATATACTTACGTTCATCTATATATTATATATTCTTTATCCATTCCTGATTTTTTTTTAATTTTCTGAAAAGAGTTTTAAAACGTCAATTTGTATGTGTCTGTGCAAGTGTGTCCCTTGTGTGCAAATGCCTTCAGAGGCTAGAGGAAGACATTAGATCCCTGGATCTGGAGTTACAAGTAGTTGTGAGCCACCCAATGTTGATGCCGGGAACTGAACTCTGGAAGATTGTTAACTGCCAAGTCATCTCCCCTATCCACCTTCTCCCTTTAGATTTTTGAGACCAAGTCTAGTTATGTAGTGTTAACTTGCTGGATGTTCATTTTGCATTCTAGGCTGTCTTGAAACTTGTTGCAGTCCTATAATTCATCATATCAAGTATCTGTTTTTTCACTGATATGTGCCTAGGTTATCTTCATTTTAGCACTTCAATAAACATAGGCATACAAGTATCTGTTTGGTGCTGATTTAACTTCTTTGGACCTATGTCCATAAGTGGGATAACTTGAATATAGTAGTTCTTTTTTGTTTTTGTTTTCTATGTACATCCATTTTTTCCCCAAATAGTTATAATAATTTACATTTCTACCAAAAGTATAGGAACGCTCCTTTTTCTCCACATCTTTATTGTTTGTTTTGTGTTATTTAGGGTTTTTTTTGGTAGTAGGTATTATAACTGAGGTGAGATCATATCTCATAGTAGTTTTGTTACTTATAACTCTAGTGACTTATGCTCTTAAGAGATTTGAATATATGTGCTGGGTATTTGCATTTTCCCTCGTGAGAAGTATCTGGTCAGATTCAAGCAATTATATTTGCATCACCATCCAGACCTTTACTTTTCACAGAATATTCTGTCTTTGTCTCTCCACCCTCATTCACACCCTTAGTAAGTTCCTTCTGAGCTTATCACAATCTGAAACCACTGCTTGACTTTCACCTTTCCCACAGAATTCTGTCCCTACTCCAGCTGCCCCATACACTCTCTCAGGAATGTCAGGAGACGTAGTTAGTACTTCCACCTATCACATTCTCACCCTGCTGCCTGACCTTTACTTCCTGTTCAGAGACTGATGAGATGGTCTTGACTTTGAGTGCAGACTTGGCTATAGAGCAAGACCAAGACCATGCCTGAATCAAAACAAAACAAACATTTAGCAAAAGCTAGCTATTCTGTAGTATTGTAATTTATTTCACTTTACTTTTTAATTTAATTTGGAAACCAGGGTTTTGTGAATGCTGGTCAAATGCTCTACCACCAAACAATATCACAGCCTCAGTTCTGTAAATTTTAGATATGGATCTAAAGAACTTATTGGTAATTCAGCATTTTTTCTTATTTTTGTAGTTGTGAGTCTTGTGGTTTTAATAGATACTCAAATTTTATTAAATAAGTTACTTATGAATATATATTGAATAGCTTAAATGGCATCCATGTAGATGAAACAATAAAATTATTTTCAGATAAGCAATTGTTCAGAAAAAAAATTGTTCAGAAATTTTAAAATACAAAATAGTATAGTGGCTGAGTATGTAGATTGGAAGTATAACATTTGCCAGCATGCTCAGGTTCCTGGATCTGATCTCCAGCACCCTCCAACAAATGTTAGAAAAGATTTATATAGGCTGCAGATAGATTAAAAATGATTTATTTTCATTGAATTGTCCTAAGTTGGATACTGTTGAAGCAACAAATAAATGGCATTTTTATTCAATTGGGGATAAATTTCCATATAATGTTAATATTAGATAAGATGAAATCTTATTGAAATTCAAAGGTACAGATCATGGAATTAAGAAAAACACATAGTTAGGGTGTGACTTAGTAGTAGAACACTTGCTTAGCTTGCATGAGGCCCTGGGTTTCACCCTAGCACCATTTTTTAAAAAGCGCACATATACATACACAAACATGTATGTGAATTCCTCTATTGTATGTATCCATTCCTTAAGGAAGTTAAGGAGCATGTTGATTACAGATCAACACAGGGGATCATTTGAGAGTGGCATTGTGAAGGCTTCCTTGTAATTTTTTGCAATGTATATCTTCTATTTTGGAATGATAAATGTATTTGTAACTGATTAGGAATATATATTTTTTTGCCACTTGGCTATGATTTAGTCTCTTTTATCAAGAAACGAAAATAGTTAAAAAAAATCAAGTTAAAAATGTGAGTTTTTAAATTTGTTTTTTAAAACCCATCAAGTTCACTTTGTGCACTTGGGTGTTTGGCTTTCCACTAATTCATACATACATACATACATATGTACGTACATACCTATAGAAAAAAACAAATGAACACAAATTTAGGTGGGCAAGGAGGGGATGTGGATCTAGAGGAAGTTGTGCAAGGAAGTGAATATGAACAAAACACATTGTGTGGAATTTTCAAAGAGCTCATAAAAATGAGAAAGTGGTGTGAGTTTAGAATAGAATGTATTGGTATTCTTAAGTTTAACTGATTTACTGTTAACAATCAGAGATGTCCATTTTCAAATGCTCATATGCAGGATAGAATTTTAGCAGTACTATTTTATTTTGACATTTTTATTTGCTGCTTTACAATTTCTTCTAGATTGTGGGTTTGCTTTGTATATACTGTAAGGCTTGTTTTGAGCAAATAGAATGTATAACTGCAAAATATGAATATACCTACAGTAACTATTTAGAAAATTCAAGCAGTGGGGGTGAGGTAGTAGTGGTGGTGGATACCTTCCTTAACATATTATTAGCGTGAATTTGCTTGAAATAATGTTTTGTTGTTGTTGTTGTTGTTTTGTTTTTTCAAGACAGAGTTTTTCTGATGTAACTCTGGCTGTCCTGGAACTCACTCTGTAGACCAGGGTGACGTCAAACTCACAGAGATTCACCTGCCTCTGCCTCCTGAGTGTTGGGATTACAGGCATCTGCCACCACCAACTGGCTGAAATAATATTTTAAATACATAAATTGTCTTTAATTTGAGTCTTGTTCAGCAGTATTTCATGTGAGATTTTCCCATTTAATTTACAAGGATGTATATGTAAATATATGAGTATAATTATGTATATATACATATTTGTATTTTGTGACAGGATCTTGCTATTTAGTTCAGACTGACTTTAATTCTGCTATCTACTCGCCTCCATCTCCTCCTGAGTGCTGGATAACAGGTGTGAATAAACATGGCTGGCCAAGAAGAAATATTGAGCGCTAAGTCATTTTAAGTACTTTTCTAGGTTCTTGGGATACATCAGAGTACAAAACAGACAGACACAAAGACCTGTCCTTATAAAGCTAACATTCTAGTCAACAGAGATGGCAGTAAATATCACAACTATAAATTGTGTTGTTTTCTGTATACCTAGGGCTTCAGAAAAACAAAATAAAAGAAGGGAGGGTGCAATTTTTAAACAGTGTAATCATGATGTTGTACCTCACTGAGATGACACACAAAGTCTCAGGAGGAGGTGACGGTTGACACGTTCAGGAGATGTATCAAAAATTACACGCAGAAACCTTATGTGGAGAACATTGCAGGTAAATTAGAGCCACAGCACAGAGGTCAGTGTGACTGAGTGCAGTGAGCATGACAGGGGCAGACATTCTGAGATGTGGTCTAAGAGAAAAGATACTGCAATGGAGGAGAACTTGTTAGGGACCCATGGCCCATTGTAAAACCCTTTACTCTGATCCAGAAACTATTGAAGTAAATAGAGAAGTGATATGATCTGACTTAGATTATGAAGGAGACACTGCAGGCTGCTCAAACAAAGAGACCAGACGAGAAGTCCCTGCAGGAATCTACAAAATCACTGGCAGTGGCTTGGGAGAAAGTGATGGCAATTGTAGTAGCAAGAAGTGGTCAAGTTCCAAAAATGTTTTGAAAATAAAATCAACAGGATTAATTCAAGGCAAAGAAGCTGAAGGAGGGGCAAGCTTAGGGAGTAAAATGAAGATGTGGTGTGAACTGTCCATTAGGTATCAAATCTAGTTCTTCTTTGCATCATCAGTACTAATTGTGGGATAGCATTAACTGTGGGATGAAACAGGGAAAAAAAAACTTTAGCAAACTTTATTTGAAGTCACTAAAATCACAGTCTAAGAGAATTAGGGCATACATATGTACTGAACTTTTCTAATGGTCAAAATTTATTCATTCTCTTGGAAAGTATTTGTTGAAGTAGTACAAGATGGTTTGTATTTGTGCTACGGAAGAGTGATTGAAGATTGCTTACTTAATTGGAGTTCTGGATTCACTACCTCTAGTTACTTTATCCCACTGCATCTCAGATTAGCATCAAGACAGTAAGGGTAAGGATAGCATGTACCTTACTGGGACGCTGGGAGAATTAAAGGTGGTCAACACATGCAAAGCATGCAGAGTGGCACAGAGTGAACAGTACGTGTCACCTGTCATTCTTATCAAGGCCTCTTTTGTTTTCTATCTAGTATGTCTTTCAAGCCAGACAACCCTACCAGAAACAAAAAATAACATGAGTAAAAGGAAAGAGTATGATGCAATTAGCATGCTCATTTAATTGGCTCTAATAATCACTTGTACATATGCATGTCAACATAAGTATACAAAACTACTGTACACCTTAAATATATATATAGTTGAAATGTATAGTGTGTACAATTAGCAAGATGAAAATGAAGACCAACCTCTGACCATTTCTATGTCTGTGCCTATTCTGAGTGTTGACTAGGTATTTTCAAGCTAAATTTTCATAATGTGTGTACATGTTAAAACAGGTAAGGAAATATTTAAAAGTCTGATGCCCTGGGAATGAAGAAACTCTTCTGTCATCACCAGTACATGAAAAACACCACACCCTTCACCACTACTGCAGATTCCTGTCACTCCCTGAGCACCCTGTCCCAAGATACAGAAGCTAGAATCAAGTGCTACCTGTTGGCCAAGTACATTTGTGTCTGATTCCTGCTCCACTTCCATGTGAGTCTCCTTTTCTTCATCTCCAGACTTATAGTCTGATGTTTCCTTTTTGAACTCAGCTTGAACCTCAAAGGTCAAATATTGACTGGTGACAGGCTGATCAGAATTTGCTGTGCTTTATGCTTGACCACCTGTCTCTACTAGGAGAGAATCCAAAGTTTGGTTGTATCTTTTAATTTTACCTGACAGTGTAAACTCAGACTTCGGCTTCTCTTTCAGGAAAATGAAAACCACATGTGTTCTTTAACGTCGTAAGCAGCTTCCTTGCCATAATCACTTGCCAAGCTTTACATTTCTGTGATCATTCTGGAAGACTTATGGCTGAGGTTGGGCTTCTTAAGAGGTGCAATTGTGGCTTGGGGATGTGTGAGAGTATTTATAGTTTCTATGATGTCTAAGTTTTTAATATGAATAATGTCCCATAATGCAAGCACTTGAGAGGCTGGAACAGGAAGATCACAAGTTCATGAATAACTTGAGCTAAATATTAAAAACTTGTCTAAAAATTAATGTTGATATATATGCATTTATTAAGTATTTATCATATATTCACACTGTGCTAAATTTATGTTAATCCCGTTATAGTCATCATTACCTCAATTAATATGGGTAGTATCCTATAATAATTTTAATGTTTTTCTCTATTTTATTGATGTGGAAATACTATGGTTTGAATATCATTTGTCTCCCAAAGTCATATAGGTGTTTGACACCCAAAGAGATATGCTAATGGTGTTAAGAAGGTAGAAAGTCAGTGGGCTGTGGTGCTTTTGGAAAACTATTAGGTTAGGTTGGAACATAGGCTAGAGATGAGATGTTATAATTGAGCCTTGGTCGCTTTATAAGGAGAATGAAAGAGACCATGCTGCAGATACTCACATATTCCTCTATGATGTGCAGCAACCAGACTAACCTCTACCATATAGCTTGGATTCTAAACATTGCAGGTAAATTAGAGCCACAGCACAGAGGTCAGTGTGACTGAGTGCAGTGAGCATGACAGGGGCAGACATTCTGAGATGTGGTCTAAGAGAAAAGATACTGCAATGGAGGAGAACTTGTTAGAGACCCATGGCCCACTGTAAAACCCTTTACTCTGATCCAGAAACTATTGAAGTAAATAGAGAAGTGATATGATCTGACTTAGATTATGAAGGAGACACAGCAGGCTGCTCAAACAAAGAGACCAGACCAGAAGTGAGCTAATAAACCTCCTTTCTTTATGAAATTTCCCTCAGCATTTTATTATAGTGATGAAAAGCAGACTAATACATGGAATTAAGGGTTAATGAGTTGAGTTGGTCAAAGAATAAGTGGCAGGACTTAGATCCTTTTTTCTTTTCTGGGTCAAAGTATTTGTTATTATTACCAGATGTTATGTGATATTTCCTGAGGAGATGTGAACAAATCTATATTTCTCTGCATCGGGGATTAATGACAGACCAGAAAGACAGTTCCACTCAAATGTAGTTCAGATTATCAGTAACTTTAACCATGGTTATGAGCAACAACAAAGGTGAGAGAGTACCTTCAGGACCATGAGTGATATATTGGCAGCTATATCATCAAAACAAGAGTCTCTTTCCTTAATAGTTGTTAACTGCTTATATATGTTAGGAGCAAGGAAGGGTCTGGTGTACTTCATAAACACTTCTTCTATAACCTCTTGTTCTTCATGAAATTTCCTTCCCCTTGAAGGAAGAATGTCAATAGGGCTAATCTGATGCAGTTCTTATGGGACTAAATATTGCTCCTCCAGTTTTTTGGTGGCAACAGCCATGTCATTCTCAGATGGCTGAGTTCTATAACACCATACAAAATAATGGTTTTCACTGTGGCATTGTCACACCACATATATGTTATTTTACTCTGCTCTTATCCTCTTCTCTATTTCACATTTTCACGCATATGCGTTATTATTCTCTGTTTTTATTCTCTTCTCTTCTATCTTCCTCAACGTCTCTTGCTGGTTCTCTTCCTCTTTCCCAAATAATGGTTTCTTTTTTTCATGTCTAACATATTACATTATCCACTTTTGTTCCCCTTTAGACCTCTGTCTTCCCTCTCATTGACCATTTTCTACTTTCATGTCAGAGAGAGGAGAGGGAGGGGGAGGCATATGTACATGTAAATTTAGATTCCAAATATCTAGTATCCCTTGCAGTTTCTGTTGTGTGTGTTTCGTCAGTTTGTGAGTAGACTTTAAACATTGATGAATATGGGAAGACAAAAGACCCTTTTATAAACATTTAGCAATCTGATCCCTGCCTTTTGCTAAATCACAGCCTTTATATGTCTACAAAGTTTGGCCCCTCAAAGTGCCATCACAGCCTATCACTTGGTCTTCACCTGCACTGAACTAGATAGGGTTTGTTCCTTCTCTGCTATGAATAATTAAACAGAGATATGAAGAGATCCTATAACCTGCATAATGTTTTGTGACCTCCAAAATGACTAAATGGATCATACTCAGGTGTCTTATCTATTTTCTGTCAAAATGGTAGTCTCACTATGTAGCCTAGTCAGGCCTCAAATTTGTGATCTTTTTGCCCCAGCCTCAGTCTCCTGATTGCCACATAACAGGAGTTTACCAAGAATCCCTGTTCACTGATCAATTTCTAAAGATTTCTAGCTATAACTAGAGGTGAACATTATGTTGTTAGACAGTGTGATTCACAGTACAAATCGAGGATGACCTTGTCTTTGTTTTCTAAGAAGGTATCAGGTGCCAAGAATAGTATATGAACAATGTATCAAAAACCACCTTTTTGGTTTCTTATTCACAGGAGGGTTTGTGACATTAAAGACAGTACATTCATTTTCTGGGACTTCGCTAAAATATACTGCAAAGTGAATGTCTTAAAACCACAAAGCCACATTCTCTCATAATTTGGAGGTTAGAAATAAGTCCTCAAGTTCAAAGTGATGGTGGCATTTGTCTCACCTGAGGACTCTCTCTTTGGTTTGTGGGTGGCTGTCTCCTTGAATTCACATGGCATGCTTTCTCTTCTTTCTTCTAATAAGCACACATACTGAGTTGTGGCTCAGCAATATGACCTCACTTAACTTTAATTTCTTTTATTTTTTTTGAAGTATGTATGCTTTTTATTTTGAGACAAGATCTCACTAAGCTGACCTTAAAATTGTGATTGTCTTGTTTTGGCCTCACTGGGATTACAGGTGTGTATTACTATACCCAGCTCAATTTCTTTTTTAAAGGCCCTATTTCTGAAGTTAGCAACATTTGGAAATACTGAGGATGTCAGTGTATGAAATCTGGGGTGAATAATTTAATTTATAACAAGAGATTTCCTAGAAGTAAATGCTTCTTCATCTGATGGATTTGAGAGCTACAGTCAAAATAATTTCCTAACATCATTGTGAAATCCTATATGAAAGCAGAGTCATCATACAAACAATTTTTGGAATGAAGAATCTTAATAAACAGAAAAAATTGAACCTTGAAACTATATCCATTGTTATTAGTAGAAGGAAGAAGACAGACAACTAAGAAGCACATGGTGTATTTGAAGGTTGGAGAAGTGTTCCTAGACCTCAAAAATACATGGTATAAGCAAGAGTAGATGCTTTCACAGTAGTCCAGTTAGTTGCTGAAACAAGTTAACACAAGAATACACTACAGTTAATATTTCTCTAAGGTGTTTATATTTAGCTCATTGCTTATTTGGGATCTGGGAGTTTGCCTCAGTTACTGTTTTGTTGCTGTGGAGAGATACAGTGACCAAGGCAGCTTATAAAAGAATGCATTTAATTAGGTGTTTTTTTTTTTTTTTTTTTTTTTTTTTTTTTTTTTTTTTTTTTTTTTTTTTTTACCTGGGCTAATACATATTCATCATAGGGAGAGAGTGAAGCAGCAGGTAGGCAGGCAGGGTACAGCAGCAGTAGCTGAGAGCTCACATCTGATCCACAGGATACAGGCAGAAGGAATGAGAGTAGACCTGACATTGACTTTTAAAACCTCAAAGCCCATTATCAGTGACACATCTCTTCCAACAAGGCCATACCTCATAGCTCTTCCTAAATACACCACTAGCAGGGGACCTTCTACTCAAATATATGACACTATGGGGACCATTCTCATTCAAACCATCACAGGAGTTATCCCTTTAAAAACAGTTTTACTCTAAAGCTGGGACCAGTGGCAAGTACAGTATTATAATCACAGTACTTAGGAGACTGAGGCAGGAGGATGTAAAGTTTAAAGCTAGTTGGGACATAATACTGAAATTCTGTCTCAAAGGAATTTAATAATTATGCACAAGACCTATGCAAGCTCAACTTTGACAAAAAAAAAATCCCAATGGAACAGAAGAGGTAGGCATAAAGTTCCACTCCTAACTGAGGAGCCCTTGATATTTGATAGCTGGTGGAAAAGTGAAAGTCAGCTTTTTTTTAAGGGTGTTATCCTTGTTTGGTTGACCAATTCCCAGGGCAGGACCCAGAACCAAGAGTATTTGGGCAATACAAATTGGAGTTGGGTGTCTTTAATTATTTTTTATAATGTATGAAATTCGGTAGGTTGAGAGGTGGGGGTAGATATGGGAAGGGTTGGGAGAGGGGAGTGAATATGATTAAGAAACATTATATACAATTCCAAAATAATTAATAAATGTATTATTTTAAAGATAAATGATTTAAAAATGTAAATTATGAACTTCAGGTGTAGTTTGATGGTAGAATGTTTGCTTAGCATGTGGAAGGCACTCATTTCAAACTCCAGTGCCACAAAAATGTATAAAATCATCATTAGCAGTTTATAATTGGTAAGACCAAACTTACTGGGCTCCATATCTAACTGATTACTAGAAGGGCTAGACAACAACCAAACAGACATTTTGATTTTGATCAGGTCATGCGTTGGGTGACTGTGGGCTTCCTAACTTCCTCCTTCCCAACAGTACAATTAAGTACTACAAAAGAGTTGAATTTGGAGCCACACTGCCCTGACATCTGAAGAGTTACAAGGCCCAGAAAGTCTTAGATGCAGGGGACCCAGGACACCATTCATCCTTATGTGATGGCGAATGCCATGGCCATCTGTTCATTTTGTTTTGTGTTTAAGTTATTCAGATCTAGCAGCAGAATATTCCCAAAATTCTTCCAGAAAAACATTGTTTTTGTGGTGCCAAACTGACTCATCATTTTCTTTTTACAAGATAAAAACACTGGCCTATAATAAAACTTGTCCTAGCACTGAGTTTTCCTTAAGACACTCCTGAACAATTGTACCAGTGTGACAGGTTGTTGTTCCATACTAGAGATAGTGTGATTGTATACAAAATCAGCATACAGGTACAAATTACAGTTTCATCAAATCATAGAGACTATGTGCTCACTTTCCCTATGATCCATTTAAAGGGAAGAAGGAAGACAGTTAAGAAGCACCTGGATCAGAGGGGAGGGTAGTTGTGTAAGTTGAGTTTTGTGATATATTTTACCCTGTGGAGAGATTGAAGGAATGCAGCTTCCCTGGAGCTTCTCTTGTACACCACCTGGAAGTGTCAGTTGGTACAGATTGTAGCAGACTGTGTGCTTAAAGGCAATGGCCACATGGAGCCTGTGACATCTGTGGTTTTAGTCTTTAATGACTGTGTACTTGATTCTAGTTCTGGGATATGTGTTTATCCAGCATAGGATTTAGAAGATACTTAAAAAATGAAAAATGCTGAATGAAATCAAATCTCTGTTTCTATTTATTGTTTCCCATTTAGGTAGTATCTTTCAAAAATATGGCAAAATTAATGATTTGCTATTTAATGGAATGGGTTTATGCAGCATTTAATGGAAGAGGTAAGGAAATACAGAATGTAAAGTATCATTCAGAAGTCATATTCCTCAGTGCTATGGGTCTAATGACGGTCCCCTAAAAGGTAGGTTCAAGTCCTAGTCCCTAGTACCTGTGAATGTGAACTTAGTATTGGCAAATAGGGCCTTTGTACCTGTAAGGAGGTTCAGACGTGCTCATATGGAATAAAGGTAGATGCTAATCTGTTGTGACTGCGGTCTTTGCAAGAAGAGGACCAATTAGACAGAGGATCGATGATCATGAGAAGACAGAGGCACAGACTGCAGCACTACTGTCACAAGTTAGGAAAAGCTCCAGGCTACCTGAAGCTGGAAGAAAGCAGGAAGAGTCTTTTGACTATACACTTTAAAGAGAGTGTGACTCTGGGACTTCTAGACTCCAGAATTATAAACAGCCATATTTATGTGGACTTAAACCTCCCATTGTGTGGTTCTTTTAAAAACATTAGCCTTAAGAAACTATTGCATTCAGTCTGGTACCTGTTGTCAAAGTTATGAGTAAATAGGATCAATTAGATTTTGGAGACTGTAGGGCAATTTTAAAGCTCATTTGGTACTGCTCAGTCCTACAGTTTGATTTCTGGGAAGGAAGATGCCACAGACATGTAGTCTAGCACATAATATTAGTTTCTATCCAGAAAAAAAAGTATGTGAATAAGTGAATAACTCAGGACAGCTAATAATGTTTCTTTAATGAATGGATTTTCAGTGTGTGTGTGTGTGTGTGTGTGTTTAAGAAGGAAGTCAGACTGTGACTGTGTGTTTACTACCAACTTCAATGCAATGTTTTAGCCTTGTAAATTTATTAGTTGAAACTCTACCTTCAATGTGATGGCATTTTGAAGAGAGGTATTTGGAGGTAACTGGATCATGAGACTGGAGCCTTCGTGAATAGGATTAATGCCATTACTAAATAGAAAGAGATGCATGTTCTCTCAGCTCCCTGAGATGTTTGCAAACTAAGATCTCTGTGCTCACCAGAGCTGGCTAGGCTGGCATCCTAATCTTGGATGTTCCACCCACCAGAGCTGTGACAAATAAACGTGTTTCTTGAGCTCCATTGTCGATGGTATTCTGTTCAAGCAGCCTGAACTGACTAAGACATTAACAGCTTCAAAATGTGTGAATAATTCTGTGTGTGGAATTAGTTACATGCTTTGCTTTTTAGCCAGGTTTCAAATTCGTTTGTGGCAATCTGGGTCATATCTTCCCCTAGCAAGGTTTTAACTATAAGCTATTATACATTCTGGCACAGATTCTGCCTGGATCGTAGAAGTAATAAACAAATGTCATTATTTTCATCTGTGATGGATTTACTAGCATGCTGATATCAAATTTCAATTCCTCACTATTCTTTCGAAAGGTCAGTTATAGACATATTTATAATAGCATTATAGATAGATAGTTGGGGAGTTTATGTAATAAATGTTAAGGCCAGTTGGTGCCTGGTGACACCCAGCTGTAAATCCAACACTGGAGAGGCTGAAGCAGGGGGATAGTGAGACCCATCTTAAAAAAAAAAGTGTTTCATTCTCTGAAAATTCATTCATTCATCTAAGAAACATTACTGTCTTGAGTTGTTTACATATTGTTTTTCTGAAGAGAAACTAGTATTGTGTGCTAGACAACATCTCTGTGGTATCTTCCTTCTGCGAAACCCTCAGCTACTTAGGCGAGTAACAGTTAAGTAGAAATGTAGCCAGTATCATAATTTTGGTAAACATAAAGAGGCAGTGACATAAACCCTATCCTAGAAATGTTGCCCTTGCCATATTCTGGCTTTTAGCTTTCTGAAGCAGCAGTAGTGTTTTGGTAGAGAACATACACAAGGCCTAAAAAATGTGTTTCTCTTTATTACTGCTTTGCTTCTGTAGTCACCTTTGTCAGGTCTTCCACAGATCTACAATGGTGAGCAATTCACTCATCATGCAAATATCATAAGATGCCACAACTTCCTGAAACTCAAAGACAGAGTTTGTTAGAGATTTTCAAAAATGCAGTTATCAGCCATGGAAATTGAGAGTTCTTTTGTGTAGGGCTTCAGCTTACCCAGTAAATACAACTAAGAGTTAAAATATTCATTTATGAAGAATTTTCAGAAATAAGTGAAAACCTTTGTGTATTTTGGATATCTGCAACTATGACATTCATTGCTGCCAAATTCAGATGTTTCCTGTTCAGCATTAGTGCTAATTGGATAACAAACCCTATATTTGCAAGCTGCAATAGCAGAATTCTATTTACAGATGTTATGAACAATATGAATATTTCTGCATGTTTGTTCTTAGGATGTTACTGAAATAATTAAGTCTTCTTAGAGAAAATGTAAGCATATACAATTTATATTTAGAGAAAAGTGAAAGCCAAGTAAGTTGGGACAGTCAGAAGCACAAGAATGGATATGAGGCTATTTAAACTCTCTGAAAGCTAGAGATAAGCTGTGGAAATGGAGCAAGAAATCCCGTGTACAAGCTCTGACACTCTCTGGAAATAATGGTGTACATGCTCTTTCTTCTGTTATTATTTGGAGCCTGATAGTAGACAGGAACTATAAAATCAGCTGGTAAGGATAAACTTTTTTTTTTTTTTACTTCTAAAAACTTATTGAACAGTTTGAATTACAAAATCCTGTATCTCAGTGAGTCTAAACAAGTATTGATTGTAGAAGCAACTCATGTGTGCACATGTACACCCTCCCCCCCTGTATTTAGACACTTTTGTTTTCAGTGAATTCAAACTAATTCATTAAAGATGATGTACCTTTAGTTGTCATATTCATTTTAATCTCTGAGGAATGAAAAAGTAAGCCAAAGATATTAAGTATCAAGCAAGATTTGGTATTAGGTTCCATTTTGCCTATGTTCAAATTAGTCAGATCAGGCTTGGCCTATGACTGTAGACCTTTAAACTTAGAAAGGAAACAGGAAATAATCAATCTCAGCCCTTTTATTCTCCATTTGCATTATTTCAAAATTTTTTGAGTGCCTACTGTATGTTAGACTCAGTATCAATATGAGGGGACATATTACGACAAGGATGCCTGTAGGGAAGTGCTTCTACAGAAATTCTAGAACCCTGGGAAATATAGTAAAACCACAGAAAAGTTGTTCAATGTACCTAAATAAAATCCTCTTCTTTTTATGATGTATTTGTACATGAAGTAAATATTCCTACTCCACTGTCTCATATACATATACAAAATTTTCCTTCTCCAAGACTCCTAGTATCCTTTCTAATACATCCCCATCTCAACTTCATGTAGTCTTACTCCTCCTCCTCCTCCTCCTCCTCCTCCTCCTCCTCCTCCTCCTCCTCCTCCTCCTCCTCCTCCTCCTCCTCCTCTTCTTCTTCTTCTTCTTCTTCTTCTTCTTCTTCTTCTTCTTCTTCTTCTTCTTCTTCTTCTTGCAGTACATTAGGAGATGGGCAGGGCAGTGGCTGCTATCCAGTGCAATCTTAAATTTATAACCCTTCATAGAATAAGTTTATGGAACATTCTATACATTATTTCTATAGGATGTCTAAAGTTACTTCTAAATACTTAATGATGGGAAGATAATCAACATAGACCTATATTTCATTGTGAACATGTCCTACATAAATCTTGGGAAATTTCCATTTTTCATATATTTGTCTCTCGAATGACTTAGAAAATTACAGGAAAGTGAATGAAAAGAGATAAATCATTTGGCCAATGTAAACAGAAGCAACAATAGCCCATTCATAATAGTCAATGTCTTCTTCAACTCCCAAATACCATTTTTGAACTTATTGTGAACTTGACTCAAATATATTTCAATCTTTAATGGTATTCATCACGTGGAATTTCCCATAGGATTTTCTGTAATTTTGTACTCATCCTGTTTTCTCTTAAAAATTTACTTGTAAATCTTTCTGATCAAGCTCCTGGTTTATTGGAATGTACTGCTTTCAGTTTCTGCTTATAAGCGATTCTTTAAGAATCACTGTGACGAGTAATTTACACAATATGGAATATAATATCATATCCTTGTGTCTAGCCTGTGCTGGTCATATGATCCACCCCACCTCATTTCTTCATAATTCTCCACTTAGAGGATTATGAAGCTTGTCTACACCCCAATATACTTCCTTACTCTGAGAATATGAGACAGAAATACTTTGCATCCTTCCACCCTCTGTTTGAGTCATTCTACTCTTGGCCAGCTCTGTTTTGGTCTCTGGCAGCTGTTGGGGAAATCTTTTTTTCCCCCTTCAGACAGGTTTTGAGATAATTCTGAAAAACTTTACTAGGCTGCCCCTCTACCTCCCTAACATTTTCTTTCCTTTGCAGATGTTTTGCTATGCGTGTTTTGCTGTACTTTTCATAACCTTAAATGCATTTCAGATGAACCACTGTGGTTTACAGTTGCTGCAGCTTTTCACATGCTAAGGTTCCAAACAAGTTTTAACAGCTGCTAAGGAGGCTTGCAAAAAGCCTTGATTTCTAATTCTGTGCTAACTGCCTTCTCACAATGGGTTATTCTGTAGCATTTGATACGGTCTTTAAAGCAAATGATTTCTACCTTATATTGTTACTGCCTATATCACACTCATTCCTAGCCTTAGAAAAATTCCAAGTCTGTACTTTACTAAATGAGCTTGATTTTATTTAAAACTATGTAGAGAAGTTAGAGGTTCTTAACATATTAGGGGACATTATTATGGAGAAGTAAGCAAGAGTGCTCTATACAGGGTCAAGTGAGTTGACATATAAATATAGTAACTTGTACCCTCTGGACACATTAGCTCTATAGAGAGGCGAGTTTGAGAGGTCTCATGGCTGTAATTTGTAAATAGGAGGAGGGAAAGTAACCTGGATAAGATTGGAGTGGGCAGACTCAGATTTTCTTAGTGTGTTTCCAAGTATCTTGAGTTTAGGGAGTCACTAAGCATTTTGGCTTAAAGCAAAGATGTGCTCAGAATCTCATTGATCAATCCTCATTGGATTTAGTTGGCTACCAGACCATGGAGAGTTCCTCATATGACGAACATGAAGAGAGTTGCCACAAGAGTGAGGAAACCACTGGAAATGGAATCTGAACTTGAACTTCCAAAGACACATTTGATCCTCTAGTATCCCCCAATTATTTTACAATTAGTTATGAACACAACCTAACATGACAATTGAACTGTATTTTAATGTTTTATGACTCATAATTTGTTAGTTATGTTATTGTTGGATTTCTTATTCTAAATATATTTAGAACATAAATAACAATATTACTAAATGAATAATTTATGGGAAATGAAAATATCACATTGTAATGTAATTGTATTTTTCTTTTTATCTATGTATATAGGCTTCTCCACAGTTGCTTTCTTGCATACATAACTAATATCTTAAGAAATGTAAGTTAAAAAATTTCTAGTAAATAATTGCCAATACAACATATAACAGAGAAACATTGGTGGACTGTTTTCAGCTCATATTACTATACACATTGCTTATTATGCTAATGGGTTTGCAAAAATAGTTTTTCTTTTTATAACATTTATTTATTTATTTTATTTTATGTGTGTGGTGTTTTACCTGCATGTATGTCTGTGCAGGTAAAGAATACAGAACAAGGCATCAGATACTCTGGAATTGGAGGTTAGAGACAGCTGTGAGCTGCCATGTGCGTGCTGGGAATTGAACTAGTGTTCTCTGGAAGAGCAGCCATTGCGCTTAACCACTGAGTCATATCTCCAGACCTGTAAAAATAGTTTTATAGCCCAATATATTTGGGAAATAGTAACTTATACAAGTTTTTCTTTTAATGCAGGACTTTTCAGTATATTTATTATGATAATAATAAATAGCTTTCAAGAGGTACATGTAATTTCTGGCTTTCACAAATATATGTGGTCACAGAAATCTTCTAAGCCAGGCAGTGGTGGTGCACACCTGTAATCCCAGCAGTAGGGAGGCAGAGGCAGGCAGATCTCTGTGAGTTTGAGGCTAGCCTGGTCTACAGCATGAGTTCCAGGACAGCCAGAGTTACAACAGAGAAACCCTGTCTTGAAAAAAACAAAAAAAAATTTTTTTCTAGAACATCCTCAATGGATAGGGCTTTGTGATAGATGTCTCTGCTCATGTTGACATAAGAACATTTAGCCTGACATGGATCAGTTCATATTTAACTTTGATCCTCAGGAACTCTTGTGTTGTTTGTCACAGACCTCACAGACTTATGTTACTCTAGTGAAATGATTAGACTTTTTTGTACAGGAGACTTAGGTGTGGACATCTGTCAAATACGCCATTGATGTACTCCACTCTCATTCAGTAGATAGGACTTGAGTTGCTAGAATTGTCATTTTCATAAGAATCACGTGAGCTTTCTTTTGTAGGCATCTAGTTCATATTTTGAGATACCATGTAAGAATGCATGAGTCATTAGGTGATAAAATATGAATGTAACCACTATACTTTTGAACCGCTAAGTTTAATAACATCTTATATATTGAAATTGTGTTATTGTGGAAAGTTACTCATCAAAGGGAAATTAGATCTGGAGATCTGGCTAAAATTTTATGTTCATTTAAGTCATATATCTGTCATTTTGATTTTTTGCCTTGTTGATGGATGGAACCTAGGACCTTGTCCATGCTCTCCTGATGAGCTAAATCCCCAGCCTGTATATTATATACATTTAATACACATGTACAAAACCTACACTTGTTGACTCACTGTGGCCATAAAATATTTATGTAACTTGCACTTTTGATCAATTGGCACACAACTGAAACGAAAGAAAAAAGAATCCCTTTCACTGACAGGCCTTCCTTTGCACCATTTCTTCCGACAGCCATCGTAATTCTCTGCACATAGCATGCTAATTTTTGCCTCATGCTATTGCCCTTGCCTAAAATGTTCTTTTCTTTGTCTTCCCCTGGCTCATTGTTCTCTCCTGATTGTGAACATGTATGGGAGGATTGGAGTGGGCATGCCATTTAAACAGCTAAACAGTAGTGATTGAAGGTGGTAAATAAAATATGTAGAGTTGTTTAGGGCAGAAATGTATTTGCTAGTCAGAAACCGTTACTAAAAATAGCACAAATTCCTAGGCAGGCTTGCTAGGACTTAGGTGCTCCAGGAAGCACCAAAACTGCAGTAACTTAGGAAAGGATTATTATGATGGAGGGAAGAAGTTAAAATTAGGCAAAATTTTCAAGAGACACTTTTTTTTAACTCCATTGAAATGTGGCTGGTTGGTAATAGTTTCCTTCCTTTTGAGTTTCTTACTTACATGAGTAGGTCTTACCAGTAGCATATTAGCCTTCAGTAGTACTGCGAGGACTGTTTCCTGATGAAATGGGACTGTCCTTTCTACAAGGTAGGCACACTTTTTCTGATAATATCCATATATTTTTCATATACAGATATTTCTAGTCTTCTAAAAGTAAAAACAAATGCTGACACAATTCTATTGGCTGTTTTTTTTTTTGTCATAATGCCAAATGTCTGCCCTGGATGACAAATATTGGTGTATTGGTGGAAGGATCATAATCATAGTGTTAGATGATAGAGATGGATTCTGTTCAAGTTTTGGAGGATGTTCTCTTTCTCTTTTATTGTGAGACTGTCTCCAGAGGGGGGAAGAAAGTGAAAATATTGCACAGTTATGATTTATGAACATCAGGATCTAAGTGTTGTAAGGCTTTGTGTGTACAGAAGAAATACTGGAAACATGAAGCCAGGCTGCCATATGCACATATATAACAAGCAATTAATTGGCTACAGACATGAGGGAACCTACAGAGAACATTAGAAAATACTATTGTACATGAAATGTATTAGCATTAATATTGTGAACAGCTGGATGGCTGGATGTTTGATAATGAAGCAAGTCATTTTAATTTGATCTAAGCTTTAGCTTTTAATTGAATTTATAAGAACATGGGGAAATTAACAAGAAGCTTCTGGCAATTCAAAAGTGATATTTTGGCTCAGAGTCTGGGTTTCTCTCTAAGTTTGGAAAATCTGATTGTGGATAAAGATGGAAAAAAAATCATACTGTGATACTAAAGACAGCAGATGTATGTTCCTGATTTCAAATAAATGCAGATGGTCGTTATTTGTCAGGTAACTATTTGTTTAGATATTGCCATTTCTTACAGTGACAAACAGGTCAGCTCTAATTAGTAGATGACTGGTTGAGTCACTTCTGTCACTTTTTTCTCTGTTAAAATCTCTAGTATATCACAAAGAATCCGTTTTCAAAGACTTTGAAAAGTATAGCAGTGTATTGAGGCCCAAGATCAATCCTCTTGCTGAATAGAGCCAATAAAAGTGCTTCCTACAAGAAAAGGTACTCTGAGCAGTCACATTGGTATACCACTCACCTCAGTGTATAATCCACACAATCACTGTTTTGCATCCTGACATGGAATGCTTTATTGTCTTGCTGCATCATTCAGTACACAGGACAAGGCAGAATAAACAATTTGGTAGTAGCTGACATGAGTCGTCTCTTAAAGAAGAGGGAGGGACCTCAAGATGAACTATAGTTTTTCTTTCCTGTGCAAGAGGTGATAGATCTCTTCTTCTTATCTTTCTTCTTAAAAAAGAACAAAGTCAACTGTTTTTATCCAGCTCCCAAATCAAATTACATGCAGCTGCAACTTTTTTTTTCAAGAACCATTTTGTGTGATTTTTCTCAAAGTAGAAAAAAGGCCAACTTAATAATCATGCACTTCAAGTGTTCCTTAAAACTATTTTCCTGGGTTGTTTTTCCCCTTTCTTTGTATCCATGGATAATAAACAATAAGAATAAATTAGCAGATATTTTTATTCTTTTCCTATACAGTCACCTCTTTTAAATCTCCTTTTGAATAACCAGTTTGTGAAGAATAGGGCTTCTCATTTTCTGCCTGTTTTGTAGCAATTTCCTACCAATGGACATACTCTTTTCTGAAGGGAACCTTGGTAAGGCTCAAGAAGTTCTGAAAGGAGTCTCATTAAGATTCTGGAAGTGGACAATTCAGAAGTCTCAGGAAATGTCTGATACTAATCAGATTCACAAAACTCCTCCTAACTTAAACTTGGATAAATCATATGGAATGCCCAGGAGAGGTGACTTCAACACACTGAAGCAAATGTGTCATGCAGCAAGCTCTAGTGTTCTAGATTTCATTAGTCATCACCAGATACAACTGCCTTAGAGTCATCCCATGTCCCTGTAAGTAACCTGTCCTCAAGCTCCTATAAGTAACCATATTAAACATATTGATTCAGAGTGACTTGATAGTTGGTGCTATCATTGCTTTGGTATCTCACTGATGCTCTATTTTAGATAAGCAGACTTTTTTCATATCTCCCCAAGGATACATAGTGTCTCACAACAGCACCTTCTACAGAAAATAGAAAACTGCCATGTACAGTATTGCTGCATAGAGGAAATGACTAGAAGATGTTATACCCATTGATGTTATTGGGTTGCCCTGTAGGCTTTCAAGGAACATTTAGACAATTATTTATTTGGCATCTAGTAAAAAGAATGGAAGCGCTATTGTAATCTATCCTTGGTGGACGTACAAACAGAAGCTCCGTCTGTAATTTGTACACTTCAACTTTTTAAATTATGCATATCATACATAGGAACTTGTGGACCAAAACATGGAGATAATTCACTTTACTTTTTGTAAGATTTATTTTTATAAAATAGTTTTTTTAAATTAAAATATAGTTAAAACATTTTTCCCCTAGCCTTTCTTCCTTCCAACTCCATGCACCCTGCCTTGCTTGGTCAACTTCATGGTCTCCCTGTCTTTAATTGTTAATATATATATATATATATATATATATATATATATATATATATATATATATATATATATATAATATGCATACATATTCATAAATATATAAATGCAATGTGCTCTGTATGATATTAATTGTAAATATATGATTTCATTTAAAAACAACCCTTTAAAATGTACCAACAAAGGTTTTAAACTTTAGAGATATTATACCTTTAAATAGCAATGTCCAAATGTGATTAACAATCAATTTCTAACTAAAGAGGTCATGGCAAAACTGGATCTAGACTTTTCAGGGGATTTGTGATAGTGTTTGTTGTTGCATGTGGGAAGCTACAACTGTTTGGATCACTGTGAAGGGTTGTAGAATACAGAGGATAAAGAAATACATCACTTTTAAGTAAGTTGGAGAATGAAAAGAATTTTGGAGGCTACATTCAGTTTCTAGTGATCTCTGTGTGGATGATTCACACTCCAAGTTATATTTTGAATCACATCACTGGCCAGTTTTCCCATTACTATTTTTCTTATCTTATTCCTCTGCCTATCTTGTACTCTGGAAATATCCACCTAATTGTATACATATGTTAAATAAATTACAACTAGAAAGGAATGTTTTTGGAGTAAATTACTAGATAGGGTAAGAAACAAAACCTATAGCTATGTTATAGAGACTGGCGGGCTGTGAACAGTCATGATCATATACTTACGTAGCTCCAATTTCATATAAGTGACTCTCTCTACAAAGTTTGTTTAACAACTGTATTTGCAACTGTTTGCAATCTTCAATTGAATTGACTAATTGGAAATTCTTTGTAAATATTGACTGGTCTTCACTGTGACTATAGATATTGGCCAGATGGAATTTGGACTCTATGGGACAGTATATAGTTTCAATCTATGTAATCAGTTGCTGAACGATGTATAAAAAAAAGTTCTTGAGAATCAATGGAGAGAAACTGCTAGATTAAACATTTCTGAAAGTGTTCATTGGTGATTTTGCCCTTCTGGTAACTTTATACAATTCACTGGACACAGAAAATAATCTCATAGGAATATAACATGGGATGGCTGAGGAGAACGATATTGACTTTAGCTTCATCCTCGATATATGTATTGATCTTCTCTAAAGAATATTATTAATGGAATGTCCTTCAAATATAGAGGTTATCTGACTAAAAGTTTGTTTGTAACTCAGCAGTATAGACTGTGCTTTTTAAGGACTGAATTTCCCCCTTACATTCATCAACTCTTTCTAACACTTTGATCCCTACAATTCAAGTGTAGACACATTAAAAAAACTGTGACTGTAGTTCATTCATTTATCTTTTGAATTCCTCAAAGTTTATGCATGGTGATATGCCCATATTGCTACTGGGTAAAGATTGTTTGAGTAAATAACCCAGTGACCTATTTTCTTTATGTGTCTTCCTTCCCTTTCTTCCTCCTCTCTCTCCCTTTCTCCCTTCCTTTTGTCTTTCCTTACATCAGGATTCAACAGCTTTCAATCTTTGTTACTCTTACTATGAAAGAGTTCATCTAATATCTGACATCCATACCACTTTTGTCTTTTTCTCAGTTTCTAGATTCTGTTCATATAGTTACATCTAAAATAAGATGCGTATGATTTTAAAAGTTTTATTTTTATTATTAGTTTTTAATTATGTGTGTGTATGTGTGTGTGTGTGTGTGTGTGTGTGTGTGTGTGTATGTGTCAGCGGGGAGGTGTACACACAGAAGTGAAGGTGCTTGCTGAGGTCAGAAGAGGGTGTCAGATTCCCTGGAGTTGGACTTACAATTGGTTGTGAGACATCTAAATATAAGAACACAGGTCCTCTGTAAAAGTAATAAGTATCCTTAATTACTGAGTCATTTCTCCAGCCCTGAGATATATATAATTTTAACCTTTTTCTTCTGTCTTTTATTATGCCTAAGTCTTTTACTATGTTTGTACTTTATCATAAAACACAAAATTTTAGATTACTAAGAGACATCTTTCAATGTCTCCTATCCTTCTCCAATGTGGTCATTTAAGTAGCAAAGATTTCATTCTGGAGATTGATTTTAAACATTGTAATAGTGTATAAGTGTGATATATATGGAAATTGATGAATGAGCAGAAATTGAATATGATTTATGAAAGAAAGTATTTTTTTACGGTTTCCTTAAGCACCACAAAGACAGAGATTATGGCAGGTATCTCCACTCTGTAGGATATTCTTGAAACCTAACAGACAATCAATCAATATTTTAGAAGGAACAAACATAAATTAAAGAAATATGTTCAATCAGCCTCACTGACTGAGTTCGTCAGGCTTCGTGACAGTGAAAGAATAGCTAAAAAAACAACTTAGGGGAAGGAGGATTTCTTTGAGCTCACAGTTCCAGAGATTTATGTCTACAGTTCTTACTTAACTTCATTGATTCTGTTCTCATAGTGAGGCAAATCATCACGGTGTTGAAAGAATGTGGCAGAAGTTATTCACCTTACATTTATCAGGAAGCAGAGAGAGAAGAGACAAGAGTCCAGGTATAACCTCCAAAGGCAGCTACCCTGTGAGCTATATCCTGCACCCAGCTCTAACCTCCCAAGATTTCTACTGCCTCCCGAAAAGTGAAACTAGCTTGGAGCCAGGTGTTCAGCACATGAGCCTATGGGCTAAAGTTCATATTTGAACCACAGCAATTACTTTCTAGCTATTCCTCCAACCTATCAAGTAATTTTCCACCTCAAAGTATTTGCTATTTGCACTTATTACCCTCTGCTCTCAGTGCTTTAGCTATTCATGTAATTGATCTCATCATTTTATTCAGATCTGTGTTGAAACATTACCTTTTTAAGAACAATTTACTTCTATAGTCTGTTAAAGCCATCTACTATCAACTATCCCACCTCGACTGCTTTTATCTTGCTTTATATTTTCTTCATGACACACATTACTCCACATTATTGTACAGCACGCCTTAATGATGGCTTGCTTCCCTCCATTTATGATGCTGCCACAACAGAATATGAGGTCTATAATTCCTGAGACTATATCAATTTAAGGTATCATCAGGAAACAGGAGTTATAGGTGGCCTAAATAAAAACTCTTTATAGAAGGATTATTTGCATACATTTGAGCAGGGTTCAGAGAAGAGAAGAAGGAAGATATATTGAAAGTAGATCTGAAATGCAAGAGAAAGAAAGAAATGTACTACAGCCCAATGAGAGCTAGAGCAAGAAAGGAGAGCTGACCAGTAAAAAAGATAAGATCTTAGAGAAACATAGCTGCTGACATATAGACACAAGGCATTAGAGGCTAGGGGCAGCAGTAGAAGAAATTCTTTCTTTCTTTTTTCTTCTTTTATATCTACCTTCAAAAATATTATTGTTAGGGGTTGTTCTACCAAACAGAAGCTATTTGGCAAGGAACCCTGGCAAACCATTTCTTAGGTAACAATTAGCTCTCAGTTGGTGGCCCTGTTTTGAGAGGATTAGACTAAGGTGCTGCCTCTTGGGAGGAAGCCTCTCACTGGGAGATGTGTTTTGGGAGTTTAAGGTTTTGTCTTATTCCCAGTTTTACTCTCTGGCTTTCTGCATGTTGTTCTAGATGTGATCTATCAGTTTCCTGCTCCAGCTACCATGCTTGCTGTCTGCTGCTTTGATGGTGATCATCTCTTATCTCTCAGGAGTTGTAAGTACAAATAGTCTTATTATAAGTTACCTTTGTCACAGCCTTATTACAGCAACAGAAAAGTAACTCATACACAGATCAAGAAATACTTTGAAAGAATAATGAATGAAGTTGAGGATTAAGAGCAAAGGAATCATGACATTGCATCATTCCAAAGTGCTATCATATATGAGGATACCAGGTCTTATTTTGGGGCATGATAGTAATCCAACACTTATGTTTGGATAAATTCATAGAAAGCTACTTGGAAAGAGGAAAATTTGTGTCGTTTGTTTATTGTTCCAATTCAGTAATCACTGATTTATGATTTATGGGTTATATCTCAATATGCAGAGATCCTTGGAGATTTCCATTAAAAAAATTTTGTAGATACACGGTTGCATTTCTCAGGGCAAAATGTATTAAATGATACCTACTGGATTGCTTTATTTCTACACAAAGTAAGTGTAAAGGATTTAATGGCATTACTGATTAATTAGTTTTAATTCTGACCTTGATTATGAGGATTTATAAGGACGAATATCATAGACAGGGGACATAGATATATCCATAATCTCAATTCTAAATCTCTTATGTGCCTTTAATTCCTTAATTCTACTTTATTATACAAACTATCCTGGCACCATTGTGTAAGATGGACTAGGGGAGAGTTTCAATTACTGATAAAAGGAAGTCAGAAGGATAAAGTGCTAGAGAGAGCATGATGATTTTAGTTTGGGCATATTGAGTCTGAGGTAAATATTGAATACTCAAAGGGCAATGTATTTCTGGAAACTGGGATATTCAGGACTAAGTATGAGAAAAAGATTGAAAATGATGTGGTAATTGAATTTATGAGAAGATAAAATAAGAAAAACTTGCAGCATGAAGAGAAACAAAACATTTTTGAACATACTCTTCAAACTATCTCTGGGCAAACCAGGAACTAACATGCTGGGGACTTGAGTATCTTCAGTGAATGTGTGGGATTGTGTAGAGGAATATTTAATCATTTAATCCAGCAACATGGCTGCTCTAGGAAAAGATCACATTGAAAGGCCTGTATGATAGCTAGAAAGAGATCAAATTCAAGTTTCTTTATAAAGGGATCACATCCAAGGGTCTATATGAAGGGATTATATCCAGATATTTATATGAAGGGATCACATTCAGACACCTATGTGGTCTGGACAGAATATAGAAAGAATGATATACACATCTTTAACCCCAATGTCCAGAAGGCATTGGCAGCACACGCTTTTAATCCCCAAGGCAGAGGCAAGTAGAAGCAGAGACAGGAAGTAGAGCTCAGAAGGAGTCAGTGTCAGATGAGAAGTGATAACTGAGATGAGTCAGAGTGAAGGGCAGACAAAGTGATATATTAGAGGAAGAGTTGGCAAAGTGAGTCTGAGTGAGGACACGCCCAACTCTCGTGATAGAAAAGCAGGCTCTCCGCTCAGAGAGTCAGAAGTATAAGACACAGACACTCCAATGATAAGACAGAGGTAGTACGAAGCAGTCTGAGGGGCAATCTGAGGAGTCTGGGGCAGTCTGAGGAGTCTGAGGAGTCTGAGGATTCTGAGGCAAAGACACAGAGGCATGGCAAAAGAAGTCAGTATCAGACAGAAAGAGTAAGTCAATTTGAAGCTGAGCAAAGTGATTTAGTCAGAGAAGTTGCAGGAGTCAGCCAGAGTCAGCTAGAGTCTTCCAGAGTCTGTCAGAGTCAGAAGAGTTCAGTCAGAAACAGTCAGCTGTCTCAGAAGGTCAGTTTGAATCAGCAGCTTGGAGAAGAGTTTGAGCCAGAACATCTAGTGAGTTGTTCAGTACTCAGGTCTGAGTTCAGAAGGAAGTAGACAGAGTAGCTCATTCAGCAGTAAGTCTTAGAAGTTTAAATGTTTTAGAATATACTGAGGCCAAAATGCTTCAGGGCTCAGGACTAGAAGCAGTGATTGAATTAGCCAAAGAATAAACTGACTTTGACCCTAAATCAACGTCTACAGAGTTGTGATGATGAGTTCCACAAGCTCTGGAGTACAGAGCTTAAAGTGAACTGAAAAGTAGTGTCAAAAGATGAAACTGAAATAATAAGTGACTCGGACAATCTGATGTGCAGGAACATTTCATCTTTTAATCCAGTAGCATGAGTGCTCTAGGATAGAAAGAACATTAGTACATGCCTTTGATCCCAACAAAGCACATGCCTTTAAATCTATTTCAGAAGGCAGTGGTGGCACACACCTCTAATCCCAGCTCAGTAGAGAGAAGCAGGGTATGGAAGCAGAGTATGGAAGCAGAGACACGAAGTAGATCTCAAAAAGAGTATAGAAGCAGAGTTCAGAAAAGCAGTGAGGTGGAAGCAGAGGTGGAGGCAGACAAGAACCAGAACAGAGAGTTAGTTCAGTCAGGCACTTTGAGAGCAGTCAGCTCACAGATAGTTCAGTTCTGAAGGAGAAACTGAGAAGAGCAGAGCCAGTCTAGAATAAGCTAAGAGAGAAAGTAGAGAGTCAGAAGCAGACAGTTTATGATTTACAGTTTGGAGTTCAAAAGATAGCCAGTTAGAGTGAGCTCACTCTAGATTAGCCTTCTAGGTCCGGGAATTGAATCAGCAAAGAATAAACTGTCCTCTTGCCATCAACCCACCCACAACAATAATTAATAAATCAACACTCACATCTATGCCAACAACATGAACTGGAAAATGTTATCTGAGAGGACTAGGCAGAAAGAATTTAGATGTAGGGCAATGATTATGACATTCTGTGAGGAGCAGACTAGAGTTTCATGAGATAGGTGATGAAATGTTGGAAGTTTCTTGAGTACTGAAGTATTGCCACCATTGTCTTTCATAGGGCATATGCACCTAAGGTGGAGGGTAGAGGAATCTTCAAAATGTATGGAACTCAATGAGGAAGAGAGGAAGTAAAAGAAGTCAGGGGAGAAATACTGGAAGATTTTTCCAGAGTACAGTTGGGATATGATGACAGAGAACAAAAAGAGGAACAATACCATATTAGCCCTTTAATTATCTTATGTGTGAAGGCAAGGAGAGAAGAGCTAGCAAACAAAAAAAGGATAGAAGTTTATTAAACACATTTTGCCTTGCTTATTTTTAAGAGGAGGAATTTTGAAGCATGAATGTGACTTTTTAGAAATGAGAAAAAAGAAATTGAGGAGAAACACCAAAACAGGGAATATCTTGAACAATGTATGGAATAGGGTCAAGAACCTGGTAGAAGAATTTTGTCTGAAAGGTATACCTGGGAAGCTAGTCCTTCAAAAAAAAATTTTTTTTGATTGACAGCATTAAAGAAAGTGGAAGTAGATATAGTAACAAGTTTTGTGGTACTGATATAAGAAGTGGAGGTAGTTTATATACTTCATCTAGTTTTACAGATAAAGGCAAGGTTGAGACAAAAAGAAGACTTTGACAGTGGTAAAGTTAAGATGCAGGGTGCTTTGAGGAAGATGGTAAAAGTTTAGAAGAGAGCCATTAGAGCTGAATCTTTTATTTTGAACCTTTCTAATTCAGCCCACTTTCTCCACTCTTATACAGTTAAAAATCCCCTGCATAGGAAGTGCCCCCCCATGCTCAGAGTGAGTCTGCATGACTCAGTTAAGCTAGTCAAAAAAATCTCTCACAGGAATGCCCACATGTCAACACAATTCAGACAATTCTGCATTAAGATTTCATTCCTCAACTGAGTCAAGTCAACAATTAAAACTAGTCAACACACCCACGGACTTAACTTCCTCAAGATTGGACTCACCTCCTACTTTCCATCACTTCCAAACCAAGGGATTAATGCATTGGTTTGGGCAGAGCCCTTATACTCTACTTTATAGTCATTGGATTCACCAACTGGAGATCAAGTCTTCAGCAAAGAACCTTCTGGGAGATTCTTTATAAATAAATCATGACAGTAGATTGGTAAGAAACTCAAAGTAGCTTTACCATTATTGGCAATATTTTAGGCACTGGGTTATAAAATTTTACATTTATTTTGCTTTATTTTATTTTTATTGATTAAATTTGTTCTTTGAAAATTTCATACATGTACATAATGTATTCTGATTACTCCCTCTCCTTATCCTCTCTCCTTCCCATTCCTCTTATATTCCCTGACCTAATCCCTACCAGGCCATTTCTCAGATTCATGATTTTTGGTTAGTTTTCATACACATATATACTGTATTTTGACCATATTCTCCCCCACATTCCTATGTCCTTTTTCTTGCCCTTCTAATTTTCCCACTCTGTCTACCAGAGTCATATATATATATATATATATATATGTAATTTTACATATCTATATTAAATCTAGGATTCACAAATAACAGAAAATGTATGATATTTTTACTTTTTGTGACTAATTCAATATGATTATTTTGAGTTGCATTCACTTTCCAGAAAATGCTATAACTTCATTCTTGATTCTTATATATGTATATATTTATTAATTCCTGTGTATTGGACACTTAGGTTGGTTCTATAACTTAGCTATTGCAAATAGATCTGGAAAAAACATTGATATTTGAGTATCTCTATGCTATGTCAACTTATGCTCCTTTAGATAAATGCATGTGAGTGTTATATCTGTGTCATGTGTGTGGGACCTCTGGGGTTGAAGAGCAGTTGAAGCAGCTAGGAAGTGCCTGCCTCGCTTCCACCTGAAGGTGAGCTAATAGGACACTCAGCAAGCTCCTCCTCTTTTGGCCCTGGAAAGATCCTAGCTAAATATTAATTATTGCCTACTTCAAAGAAGCAAAAGGAATATGGCTTGGTCGGTGCTTATCTATCTCCACTGTAGCTGGGAACCTAGGGATGGGTTTATTCACTGATAAGGTGCCTTTCTCTCTGCCTCTGTGAAGACCAGGAGGCCAGGTGCCCCCGCCCCACATGCAAATCGACTCCTCCCACCCTGAGTACGGGGAACCCACCCAATAGGGGGAGAAAAAGATATAAGCAGGGGAAGGCCCGTGTCACTTCCACCAGAAGGCTCCCGAGACTTCTTTTTTGCGTCTCCTCCAGCGGTGGTCAGAGCCCACGACTGATCCATGGAACCCACACCCGTCTCCCTCCACGCCACTTCCTGCCACTCCCAGTGCGAGTTTTCCGCCCCTGGCCAGGGTGGGAAACCTACCGTCACATGTGGAGGATGTATTGCTAGCTTTTTGAGGAACCTTCATGTTCATTTCCATAGTAGCTAGACAAATTTACATCCCTAGCAACAATATATAAGAGCCTCATTTTGTCCACATCTAGGTCAGCATTTGCTGTTTTTGGTTTTTTTTTTTTTTTTAATGAATTACTGAAGTAAGATGATGTGCTGGCTACTTTTATGTCAACTTGTTAGCTTGACACAAGCTTTTGGGAAGAAGGAACTTCATTTTAGTAAATGTCCCCCACCAGATTGGCCTGTGGGCAAGCTTGTGGTGCATTTTCTTGATTGATGGTTGATGTGGAGGTCCCAGCCCACTTAGTGCAGTGCCACCCCTGGGCTGTTCATCCTGGGTACTATGACAAGACAGGCTGAAGAAGTCTCAAGGAGCAAGCCAATAAGCAGCATTCCTCCACTGCCTCTGTATCAGCTCCTGCTTCTGGGTTCATGTCCTGAATTATTACTCTGACTTCCTGCCTTGCATTAAGGACTATGATCAGAATGTGTTAACTGAAAAAACACTTCCTCCCCTAATTGTTTTGGTTATGATTACAGCAACAGAAACCTTAACTAAGGCAGAAGGAATCCAGCTGTTACATCTGAAAGAGGATGAATATCTAACATGTACAAAGAAATCTAAAACTATACAACAAGTACACTGGTCTTTAAAGTATGATCCTAAAGACATCAGCATGAAGATCATCATGAAGCTGGTTAGAAAGTTTTGGGTCTCATTCAAATCTAATTCAAAAACTTCAGGGATGGACCAAGCAGTCAGTGTTGCAGCAAGTTTCCTTGCTCATTCTGAGGCTGCTTGTGCTGAAGTTTGAGAACCACACCTAGGATTATGTTTGATGACTCTCATCCAAGCTTGTTTCTCTTGTAGTGTGTCTGGTGATCAGTTTTTATCTTAAATTACATAGTTTGCTTTGTTTGTTTTTGTTTTTTAGAGACAGAGTTTCTCTGTTGTAGCTCTGGCTGTTCTGGAAATCACTCTGTAGACCAGGCTGGCCTCGAACTCACAGAGATCCACCTGCCTCTACCTCCCAAGTGCTGGGATTAAAGGCGTGTCACCACTGCCCCAGCTGATTACACAGTTTTTTAAAAGCATGTTAGGTATGACTAAGCAGTAGAAAAAAAAAAAAAACCGAGAAGAGACATTAGTGCTGTTATATACCTATTCCTTTTGCAGGCTGCTAGACAGACGGGCAGAGGACTGGAAAGAAGAATGGAAAAATTGAGTAATCCAGGAAGCAGCTCAAAGTGAACTGTGAGATAGGATCTTTCTGTAATATACTGTGATAAAATGTACCCCTTTCTTTCTCTGACTCTCTGTCTCTCTCTGTCTTTCTGTCTCTGTCTCTGTGTCTGACTCTATGTGTGTGCGTGTGCACCTTCCTTGGAAAGGTTAACATGCCCTGTTGGTGGAGATAATTACTCCTCCTCTCTACTTACTCTAGCTTCAGGATAATTTAGCCTCAGTAGGAAGTAACTCGCTCTCACCACAGGTGCAACTGCTGTTATTCAAATAGATCTTGCTGCCTTGGCGAGGCATTCTAAAATGGACTAAATCTGTATCACTGCTGCTTTGACTCCCTTTTTTGATTTTGGAACTGCAGTTGCCTTTGGAAGCTCTCTCTTTTCCCTGCTGCTAGCATCGTATAACCTCATATTGAAAGTGAGCACACAAAGGGGAGGAGCACATTATTTATTTTGAGAGAAACCAGTTATTAACTGAACTTTATTCTTAGATGACTTGCTAGTGTTCAGACTTTGAACGGTGGTCCCCTTTGAATGGTATCATACAGTGTAGTAGTTAATGATGCCATTGTTGTACACAGAGGACTTTAATCTACCAACTGCCTGGGGACACTCAGGGAAGAACTTCTTGAAAGAAATTAATTGTGCAACACACACAGCCTAAAGAAAATGCCCCTAGCAGAAAGAAAATAGTACCAAATTAATATTATATACCTTTGAGATTTGTCATTTACAACCTGTTTGGGACCCTAGAGATACCAAAGCACTAGTTATCATAAGGGACACCACATTCCATAAGAAAGTCTTTCGTCATGACCCATTTTGAAGTCTTTGCTATGATAGTAATTTTCTAAACAATCTATCTTCCTTCTGCACTTTCTGCTCTCTAATCCCCCCTTTGTGTCACTGCCTTAGGAATGTATAATTTTGATGTGTCATTGGCCCATGTATTAGTTAAGGTTCTTCACAGCTACAAAAACTGTATTGAGTAGAATAAGTAAAGACCTGAGTGAATGTATATTTTGACATGGGGATGCCTTGTCAGGGACTCTAAGACCAGTCAACTCATGGAAAATTGGCAAAGTGGTTACCCATATGGGCCAGGCTTAAGAGAAGGCAAAGCTTCTCTCAGGAATCAGTATAAGTGCTTATGAAAGATTGATCAGTATGTGCAAAGACTAGCAACTGTAGCTTCCTTCTCTCAGACGTTTATAGCTTGAGACTGCTAGCTTACAGAGATCTCTTACTAAGACAAGCTAACCTCTCTGTGCTGCACCTAATAAACATGCTGAGATGTGGGTGCAATGGTTATGGTAGTATTACAGAACACTGCCTGATCCCATGTTCAGTGTACATCTGTCTTTTCTTTCTTCATTCCCTTGCCAACCCTTAGCCAGGGTTCCCAAGCTGCTTAGGTAGTGGCAACAACAATATAGAACAATTATATATATGTATATGGACAAAGAGGGCACTGTTTTATGGAACTTCCTCATAGATTATGGTGCCTAAGAAGTCCCATGAAAGGCTGTCTGCAGGCTGAAGACCCTGAGATACTGGTTGAAGTCTGATGGGCTGATTCAGGCAAGCTGAATTTGTAATTCTCAGTTCAAGGCCAAACAAAACATGAGGCATTATCTAGATTAGATTACTCTTTGGGCATACTTGTGGTGAATGATCTTCACTGTGTTAATTGAGGTGGGAAGCCCTGCCCACTGTGGGTGGCACTATCCCCTGGTTGGGATCCTGAACTGTTGAAGGGGAAAAAAAACTTGAGTAACACCAGACAAAGATTGTTAGCTGCTCCCTGATTGTGGATGTATTCTGACCAGCTGCTTCAGGCTTCAGCTACTTTGAGTTTCCCTTCACAACAGACTATTTCCTTGAACAGTGAGCCAGAATGAATTCTTTCTCCATTAAGTTGCTTTTGTCAGGGCATTTTATCACAGCAACAGGAAAAGAAATGAAGATACTTTCATTGCTATAATAATGTGAGACAAAAGAACTTAGAAAAGAGTTGAGCTCATGGTTTTGAGGGTTGTATTTCATGATTAATTAGCTTCAGTTACTTTGGGTCTGTGGTTTATAGCAAGGTAAAATCCCATGCAAGAGTAATTAAGGAATATGATACAACTTAATAAAGCATATCTTTGTGATTCTGTTAGGGTATTTCCAACAGAAGTTAACACATGGATCTGTGTTAACTAGGTGAAGAAGAATCTTTCCTCAGTGCTGATGGAGACCATTTAATCCCATTCACCAGCTGCTAAATAGTCATCTACTCTCGTAAACATCAGAAGTCTAGCATCCCTAGCCCTTGCACTCTAGGGCTTATGCCAGCAGCACCAAGTGTGGGGTTTTCAAGTGTTTGGCCTTGAAAACTGAGAATTACATATTCAGTTTGCCTGAATCAGTCCATCAGACTCCAACCAGTATCTCAGGGTCTTCAGCCTGCAGACAGCCTTTCAATGAGATTCAATGACTTCTCCTTTCTCCTTTCTTCTTCTCATTCTCCTTTCCCCTTTCCCCCTTCTCCCCTTTCCCTTCTTCTCCTTCTTCTTCTTTCTACTTCTTTCTCCTTTTCCTCGTCCTCCTCATCCTCATCTTCCTTGTCATTGTCCTCCTCCTCCTTTGCCATGGTTAGTAATGGAGATTGTTGTGTCCTATTAAGTTGCACAAACTGAAAAGTCATCACCAACCCTGAGTTATTTTGAAGAATTTGATATGTCCTTAGAGATGGAGAAGAGGACACTTCCCAAAAACATATCTCATGAATTAATACAGCAGAATTCTTAGTATTACCAAATCAGGAAGCTGGAATTTACCATAGCAGGAAAAAAAAAAGTAAAAAAGCTAATGCTTCATTTTAAAAGTGGATGTTGTTAAATAAACAGAATAAAGGGCCAGAAGTTTAAAGCGATGCTCATTCTTCTCGATTTACTCAATGTTTATATAGCATGTTGCCTTTTAAAAATGACACCTTCTCAGAACAATCTGCTGGAAATATCTTCTGTCAAATTCACTCATCACGCTTTTCCTATTGACCAGTTTCATAAAATGTGAAAAGAAATAGAGCAAAGAAAATGCAAGAAAGACAGCTGAGAAGCAGAAAGGGAAAGAGACAAAGATACTTTCCAAGTAATGATTTTGGAGATTCTCATTTAGGCTAGAAAAAAAAATGGCATTCCACATGCTGCTGCTGACATATGGTTCACTCCATGACCCTCAGAACCAAACAGTATGAATAATCCAAAGCTTGCCAGAATCCAAGACTTTCATATTAAAGTCATTCTTTTTCCCTCTTTGGGCAGTGTGTACCTGCTTTGTTTCAAAACAATGGAAATACAACTCCTGCCTTTTTTTTCTTTTTCATCTCTCTGTCTCTCATTTTAATTCAAGAGCAAACTTAAGAGTTTAAATAAAATTTCTGTCTCAAATAAAGTGAAACAGCAATACTGAGGATTATTCTCCTGTTTTTATTTATGGCCCTGGTCACAGAAGAATGGTAACTTTGAAATCTTAAAAAAAAAAAAAAAAAAAGGCTTTTGTGTGTCTGTGTTTGGAAGGTACCGCATGTGTCTTTGATATAGTTTAGAAGGATGCTTGATTTCAGTTTGTTATATGACCTCTATTATTAATGACCCAAACAGAAGAATGTTCGAAATAAAAGTGCCCTTTTGCCATGTGATTGATTACTTTTGTATTTTAAAGAATGTATTTCTATTCCAGAGAATAACAGAAAAAACATTGTGTTTTTCTTTAGGTCTTCATAAGTCATCTCAATAGAAATTGCTGAACAGCAGGAGGGAATTGTGAGATGTTACATGAAGGTATTCAGATTGTGTTTTATTCGCTATGGAATTACAGTCCAACTTTGTTCTCATACCCAATGTCCTTTAACAGTCAACTAGGAAGCCATGTGTGGTAGTACAGTTCTCTCATCCTAGCAAGCAGACAGCTGAGGCAGGAGTATAGCAGATTTGAGGCCATTCTGGATGAAATAGCAAGAAACTATCTGAAAATAAAAGCAAACAAAAACAAATCAATGACAACAACAAAACTGACTAGTGTCCTTTTCTTAGTGTTCATTAAATCCCGATCCCCTTCCTCATCAGTATTATATACCACTTCAAATGCTTTAAAGACAAAATATCACTCTCTGCAAAGACCCTTCAGTATTTTCCCACTGTTGGATACCTTCAGTCTGGCTTACAGGAACCTCTGTAATTTGACTACAATGCATCATTCTTGTTTTGTCTGCCACTAAAGACTCCTCGGCTTGTACTTATATTACAGCCATGCATACAAATTTTATATACTTATAAACACAGCTGATATACATGTTTCTGACTCCACCTTGTTCTTTCTACCACTGTTGCTATACTCTATCTGGACCAGCTGCCTCTTTGTGTTCACCTGTTTTTGGAAGCAGAAATTCTATCTATACTTTAAGGCCCCATTTAAATATCTTCTGTCCCACAGTGTTACTTTCTATACAATTTTTAACCTTTCTGCTCATGTTATTTTCCTTTGTAACTCCTGAAGTTCATGGGCCCACCTTATAATCCCATAGCAGTATAGAAATTGTTCTTATACACACCAGTTGCCACTAATCCCTTGTTGTACAATGAGAATGAACTTTCATGTCTGCCCCCTGAATCACAGAGCTTTTCTCTCTTAATCATTTGTGAATGCCCCCACTGTTAAGGAAATGCACATCCTAGCAACCTTTCCATACACTAAGGGAACCTGGCCACTTATTATTTAGGAAATGGCATTAAGTTCATTAATATAAACCAATAGTTTGGAACAGAGAGTTTGGTCTCTGAATTAGTTTTGCAAGCTGGCATAGCACAGCAGGACAGTTGTCCCTTCAGATATTTGAAGGAATGACCTAGCCATCAATTTAGCCTGTGGAATGTGTGACTCTGCGTGAGACAAAGCCTTAGATACATCAATACAACCATGCTGGCAGACCCAAGATAAAAATTTGTTTAGCTTCCAGCAGCATTTGCATAACTCCCAGAACTCAAGCCCCAGGTGCCAACAATACTCAGAATAATCTTTACAGTTGTCTGAGGGTTTAGCTATCTCCTACTGATTAAGGTATTATTTATCATTTCTTGACTCACCATTTAAAAGCAAATGTCCTGTGTGCACAAAGAAAGGCTCCAGAGTTCTCCCTCCTTGTTTGCTTGGTGAGTTAAGTTGGCAAGCAACCACCAGAGGGAAATTGATGTCTGTTAGTGTCACAGGTGTGATTTTTGCAAGCTCTCTTTCTGGAAAGCATCCAGGAAGGATATCACTGTTGTGAAGCCTGGTTTCCCCTGGGGGAAAAAAAAATCAAATGTATCCTGCACTATTGTCATACCAAGCTGTAAACCAGCAAGGTCTAAAAGCCACTTGAGAAATAAACACAAATGACAAAAGATAATTCTTTTGGCGTTGTTTATAGAAAAACCATATTCTTCTCTAAAGAGAAAATTCTTAGAAATTTGTCATTTGTGGGTTCATTAGAAGCCCCTCTTTGTGGAAAGAAAGAGAGAACAGCCCAATGATTTGATTGTGTGGGTGGTCTGACAGCAACATCTGTCACCCATTGGCCTCAGACGTGATACAGCTGATTTGGCTGCCCAGTGTGGTGTTGCCTTCTTTCTTCATTACTTTGTTCATGTTGTGTCCCTCTTGAAGCTCTGCCAAATAATAGGAGATTTTAAACAGCTCCTTATCTCCTATGTTTTGATTGAAGAGCTGGAAACCACATTAGGTCAATAAGTAATTTGGGGGGCTAAAGACCTAGAACCCTATTCTAGAAACATGGGAACTGAAAGTACTTTATAACCACCCATCATTTCTTAAATGAAGCTTCATATATCTGTATATATTCCAAAAGACCCTGTGAACCACTGAAAGTGTCACGTGAGCACTTGTGCCTCATAAACAAAAGAAACAAGTCAATGCTGTGTACCACTGTGCTTTTCTCCCAGTGCTTTGCTTACATGGACAGATCAATGTTTGTGAAACAAAACCTAAACAAATACCAAGCCTTTTTGATGTAGGAGCTCTGGCAATCTTTATTTTGTTCACATGTATGTTGTGTAGCTTTGAGGTAGTTTAGCATGCACTGGGTTTACTTGTGTGTTGAGTGCTTGCCTGTGAAGTCCATTCCTCAGGTAGAGAGACTAGCTCTTCCTTTTTGTGGACATGCTGTCAGCTGAATAGCTGTCAACAAAATCTGCCAGCAGCATTGTTGTTGAGGAACACTCACAAAGTGCATGAGTTTTGTTATTTTTTTCTAATGGCTAGAACTTCCTCTCATTGTAACTCATTGTAACATTCTGTTCTTGGCTTAACAAGCAGTGGTTCAAACAGCAAATTCCTGCATTCTTTTTGTTTTGGGCCATTTGAGAAGTCAGTTTACTCATGTTTAGATAAATAGTACAAAATAGCTCTGCCCTTGAGGAACATTCATTTCTTGACTGTCCTCTCAGAGTCTTTGCATAACTAGGATTAAGGAAGACTATATTATTTTATCTAGAGGGAAACCTGGATCCCTACTAATTTGGTAGGCTTAGTGACTTTGCTCTTTATTCAGAATGGAATAACAATATTGCATAGGCTCAAACTTCCTAGTTTTAAATCATTCATCCAGTAAATACTTAATGAGTACTTTAACATTCCTTGCACTCTTTTAGGCATTTGGGATGCAATTCTTAATAAAAATTCCCAGGCTTACAATGTGTTCTGGTTAGTTGTTTTTTGTCAATTTGTCACAAGCTGGAGTCATATGGGAAGAGGGAACCTCAACTGATAAAATACCTCCATCAGATTAGCCTGTAGACAAGCCTGTGGTGGATTTTATTGGTTAATGATTGATGTGTGTGTGTGTGTGTGTGTGTGTGTGTGTTGGGGAGGGGGTGCTAACCCTGAGCTTGTGGTCCTGGGTTGTATGAAAGCATGCTGAAGAAGTCTTGGGAGGGAAGCCAATAAGCAGTGTTTCTCCATGGCCTCCAGGTTCCTGGTTTGACTTCCTGTCTTGACTTTCCTGCGTGATGGACCATAAGACATAAGATGAAATAAACCCTTTCCTTCCCAGATTACTTTTTGCCATGATATTTATCATAGCAAAGGCACACCAAAAAAGAAGAGAAATAAGTGAGTACAATCATGGGTTAAATGACATGTAGGTTTTTCCTTGGTCTGCTTTCCTTCCCGGCAGATGGCTAAGCTATCCTCTATGTCTACAGGTGTGTCCTGGATTGGAGAACTAAGAGCAGAATTTCTGGTAGATAGTGGCAGTGGGCGTGACTCATTTTATTGAAGGAACAGGATCACATATACAGTGAGAGAAAGGGTCCCTGGTATCCAGAGATAGCGAGGGAAACTCATTGGTTTAAGGCAGCACAGGAATGACAGCTCCGTTTGCATGTTGGGGATCACTGCTTGGACCTAGGTATTTTCCTGGGATCAGAGGGAGAGACCTTATATAGTTATATAGGGAGAAGTGCTACAGTTCCATGTAAACAATTTGCCAGGTCACATACCTTTGAGGGGCAGTGTCTTGCTGTGAGCAGGCAGCATAACTTGTGGTCTGTCAGAGTTGCAGAGAAGGAACAGCGGAACTCCTTCCATTCTCAGAAATGAGAATTCTGGGGTTCCAAGCACACTTCTACTTTTCCTCAGTTCAGGACAGCCCCACAATGACATATTTACAGACTGGGTAACTGATATGAATAAACAAAAATAAGGTTGCAAGCTGGAGAGTGGCTAAGTGTGTGTTCTTAACATAAAAAGTATGATTTATAACTTAAGTATCTTATCTCAAATATGCTTCCTCTCTAATGAAATTATAAGTGATAAGGTATAATATCTTTTCTTGATTTTACACACACACACACACACACACACACACACACACACACACAAATTACACACTTAAAAAGAGGTGAGACTTTAAAGGAGAAATAAGTCAGCCATATGAAATTCTGGAAGAACAAATTCCTAAGTACAAACCACTGGACTTAAAAGGATCTTCAGTTAGGCTCTTCAGCTTGTTTTCAGTAGAGGGGGAAAAGCCATTGTGACTGGAACTCTACAAGCAAGTGGACAAATAGCATCATTTACTAGATAAGTGGTTCTCAAAGTATGGTCAGGTATCTTGGTAGTCATAGACACAATGGCTAGCAAGCTGTTCTATTGAGTTTAAGGGATAAGAGACTGTGCTCTCAGACATCCAATTTAAGTAGATTCTGATAATTCTCTGATCATGAGAAATGAGAGAGCTTATGAGAATGCAGTGAATCTCAAAGAATGATCCTTAGGCCAATGACACCAATAACAACCTGGAAATTTGTTGGGAGTGCAAATTCTCAACCTTACCCCTGACCTACTGAACCAGAAACTGTAGGGCTGGGGAAAGTGAGTTGTGTCAAAATAAGTAACCCAGGATATTCTGTTTCAAGAGTATGAAATCCCTAAGCCAGATTAGAACTGGAGAAGTGGATAGTTTCAGTTTAGACTAGAAAGAAGTTTCCTTTCACTTAAAAGGTTCACTGCCTGACTTGTGCCTTTACACTGGTCTCTTACTAAAAACAGGACATAACTGAATTAATTCTTCCTGCCCATATTAGGAATAAATGACAATAATTTTTGGTTGTATATTAACTAGTTCAGCTCATTATAGAAATAACCCTGTGAATTATGGAATCTCATCGTTCTCATTAGATAGATGAGGGAAAAGAGACATCTGTAACATACTTGTCTAAGGAAGGGTACAAATCCAGGCAGCTTGGTTCTGGAGCCACAACAATAGTTATTCCTCTATGCTGTCTCTTGGTATACCTAAGAACACTTGGAGGATTTGGTCTTAGGTAATATTGTACAAGGAATTTCCTTCTGTCCTAGTTTGCTTTCTACTTCTGTGATAAACGTCATGGTAAAAAGCAACTTGGGGAAGCAAAGGGTTATTTCACCTTACAGCTATCTGCCATGAAGGAAAGTCAAGGAGAAACTCAAAGCAGGAATCTAGAGGCAGGAATTGAATCAGATGCTATGGAGGAATGCATCTTAATGGCTTATTTCCCCATGGGTTACTCAGCTTGATTTTTAAGCCAGCCTTGAATCAATGGCCCAGAGGTGGCACCACCCATAGTGGGCTGGGCCCACCCACATAGATCATTATTCAAAGGGCAACAGCAGCAACAGCAACAGCAATGGCAGCTCCACAGACATGCCTCCTGGCCAACCTGAGGGAGGCATTTTCTCATTTGAACTTTCCTGTCCTCAGATGACCATAGTTTGTTTCAAGTTGACAAGAAACTAACCAGCACAGCTTTCCTTTTAACTCTGACTTAAATGATCACAGAGGTGGTGGAGTGATTTTTGTAGTCCAAAGCTCTGAAAAGTGAAATGGCTTGTCTGAGATTTCATAGACAATCAAGTATCAAAATGAATATTTAAATCTCAACTGCCTAAATTCCAACTCAGTAGTAACACATTACCATTGGAGAACAAAAACAAAACTTGATATACTGAAACCAACAAACCAGAGGACATATCCAGCAGTTTGTGTGTTTACCAGTGTCTCCTTTTCTCGCTATTATTAGCACAGACAGTTCCTTTCCTGCTGATGGTGCCCATGAAGGGCAATAGGACAGGGCTCCTTGGAGAAAAGAATGTCATAGCAATAACGGCAAACACTAGCCCCCTCACATATAGAATTTGTCAGTCTAAGTTACAGGAGCTGAAAATTAGGTTCTAGTAGTAGTATCTTCAATTGTCAGCCACATAAAACCAAGCACACAACAAAAACAAAGTAACTTTCGACCAGTTCTATTCAAATCTCCTAACTTTTCTCTTTGTTTGCTTAGCTTTGTTTTTTTTTAACTGTACCTCTCATTTCTTCTATAATAAAAATTTCCCAGGAAACATATAGAAGCTGATGTTCTGTCCAGTCCTAAAATGCCTGCCTGTTTAAGATTAAGCCCTCATCACAAAATCTTAGCAATGTGAATGATAAAACTCTCCATTTAGACATACACATATGAATGTGACTGGCTTTTCTGCCTGAACCTTCTAGTCTACATTTATGAAAGTGTGATGTATAATTTAAGTTCTTCTTAATATCAAATCTGTTTGCTCTAATATTAAAATTCCTCATTAATAAAATGTATTACCTCAGCTTGATTTTTGTTATCAATGCATTAACTTTTGTGTCATTATTCTTTATTACAATGTACAAATAAAATAAATTATTAATTTTGATTTAAAATCTAGCTTTGACTAGCATGATTTTTTTTTCATTAGAGTTATTCAAGTACTTCTTGGAGGCCTCTTAGAATAGGAGAGTGTAATGAAAAATCATATTCTATAGAATAGATACAATTGTAAAATATACTATTGACTTATTGGGCCTCCAAACAACTTGTACCTAAAGAAAAGGCAAATATCCCTCAAAATATATTTGGGTGCTTTTAACATAAAATTTGTTTCATTCTTGACTGTCCCTAAAGTATAATGTTTATAGAATGATGGAATGTTCCCAACCTTCCTAAAGGGGAGCTTTTACTTGTATATCATTTCTCAAATGTATTTGAGATTAAAGACTAAAGCATGTGATAAGAAGTAATGCTCATCTTCTTTGGATCTGTGGAAAGATATTTTACTCAGATATTAGCTTTCTCATTTTTTCCTTCTTGATTTTCTAGTAAAAGTGTGGCTTTAGCCAAAAGTGCCTTAATATTAAATAAGTCTTTCTGCTTTAATGTTCCTTTAGGTTTTGTGCTGAAATAAAAGATTTCAAAACTGATATAGTTTCTAAAAATTACATCACAGACCAGGGGGCTACAACATCAAAATTCTGAGTGTACAATTAGTTTTAATTAAGAGCTAGTTAGGTTTTCAGGAAAATCGGTATGCTGCTACACCAACACAGTAGCTATATTGCTGCAACTTGAGAAGTAACTCAAAAGGGTTTTAATATTTCTTGTCACTGATTAACAAGGTTTAAGGCAACTTCCTCCTGTTCCAAGTAGAAAAAGTTCTCATGACAAGATGAAACATCTCCTCAGGGACATAGGGTTAGATTTGAAGTTTTGTCTCTACCTGCACATAAGTAGTTTTGTTTCAGCAAATGTGTAGCTACACAGTTTTATAGTGTCACTGCTACTTTTATTCTCTGACATTTTAGAATCTGTATCAGACAATAAAGTTGTCCATGTAGCCTAGTTTACCCAGAATTGAAGGTTTCTTCTGGAATTCAAGATTTTCTTTATTCCAAACAGGAAAGTTTTGGGCAAACAAAGATGATCACCTGAGTTCAGAAGAGTAGTTCTGATATGACAATGCAAATGGATTAAATCCAATAGAGTTAATTCTGGAACTTTAAAAACAAAAAGGTGTACTTTGAAGATCCAATGCAGTCCTAATCAGAATACCAGGGCCTTTCTTTACAGACATAGGGAAAACAATAAAAAATTCATCTAGGGGATCAAAGAACCAAGGGGAACAGAAGTAATCCTGAGCCAAAAGTATTGTTTGGAAGTATCACCATATACGATTTCAAGCTGTACTACAAAGCTATAGTAATGAAAACAGCATGGTACTGGCCCCAGATAGACGTATAGATTCATGGACTAGAATTGAAGATACAGATATAAATCCAGAACTACAGCTATATGGTATTTGACAGAGGTGCCAAAAATATCTCTTGGAGAAAATGTAGCATTCTCAGCAAATGGTGTTGAGAAATATTCATTTCAACATGGAGAAAAATGAAACAGGTCCATCTCTCTCACCTTGCACACAACACAATGGGGCATATACCCAAATGACTTTATGTCTTACTACAAGCACATCCATGTCCATTGCTACTCTGCTCTCAATGGCTAGGAGATGGAATCAACCTGAGTGTCATCAATTGTTAAATAGGTAATGAAAATGTGCTATATACACAGTGGGCTATCACACAACTGAAAAGAAATAATGAAATTTGTAGGTAAATGAATGAACTGGAAAAATTTTACTAACAAGGTCACCCAGGCCCACAAACCAAATGGTACATATTCTCTATTTTATGCTGGTGCTAGATTCAAATTGTGTGTTTAACCTGGAGTACATGTGAAAGTCAGCAAACAAGTCATGATCCAGTGAATGGGTGGCTACATTTAGGGAGGGTGGTATAGCAGATTGTAGGTGAGATGAAAGTAGAGAGGGGGAATAGTGGGGTTAGGATGTGATGGGGATGGAAAAATGAGGGAGGAAAGGAAGAGATAACCAAATGGAGTGTGCATGAAGAATGTTCATGGGCACCTATGTTCTTGTAACTCAAATGAAAATATAAGAAAGGCAGTTAGTGCTACTTCCACAACTTTTCTCAGGTTACTTGTCTGTCAAAAGCCAGCACGGTTAGTATTATAAAGAAATGAGTTGATCTGATTTTCATTATTTATTTCCAAGCAACATTGCATGCCTTATTTCCCACTGAGGAGTATGGCTTGAGAGTCAACACATGCTTGTCAGATCTAGATTATCAAGTTTGCACTGCTATTGCTAACTCTTTTTGCCATGATAAAATAATTTCACCCTGAATTGAAAATTGGTCAGTTACTAAATATATGTAACTCATAGAAGTAAATATAAACAAAACATAGTGCTCCAAAGAGGATATTTGCTTTTATTTTCAAGACTGTGAATATTTTTTTCTTTTTTGTTAAATGTTTTTATTAATATTGTTTTGAAATTCATATGATTCATTTTGGTCATACTCATCCCACTCCCATATCATGGATTTACTCCCCATCTCTGTATCTATTAACTTCATGTCCTTTTTTCAAAATTTGATAATCCATCAACACCAGTTTATGCTGTCCATGTACTCCAGGTTTGGGACCAATCACTGGAGCATGGTGTCTTACCCAGAGCTTTACCTTTAAAGAAAACTGACTTTTCTTCTCCAAATGCCACCAAATCATTCACTGTTCATAACACGACAGTTAGGGGTAGGAACTTGTGACCACTTTCCTACTCCATTCTAGAGTGTTGACTGGCTTGATCATATACAACTTGTTTGAACAACCATAGCTCCTATGAGTTTATGAGTGCAGAAGTCCTATCATGTCCAGGTCCTCCCTGACTGCTGGCTCTTAAATCATTCTGTCCCATCTGCTGTGATGATCCCTGATTTGGGGGAGGGAGTGTGATACAGATATCTCATTTGGGGCTAAGCACTGCATACTCACTAATTCTTTGTACTTTGACCAGTTTTGAGTTTCCACATTAACGTCTATTCACTATACAAAAAACTTTCTCTGATGACATCTGTGAGCTACAGGTACAGAGATAGGAATTTACAGGGCACTTTGATCCTATGTCCATTTGGCAAAATAGTAGTGATAGGTTCAAACCTGGGGCCTGTAAGCTCCCCAGCCATGTGTTCTTGGCTGGATTTGCAGTACTGGAGATGTATTTCCTCCTAGGGAATGGGCCTTGTCAGAAGTGGTTGGCTATTCTCATCCACACCACCATTGCCTTCATGGAATACCTTGCCATGCTATTTATTATTTCAGTTGAGAGCGTTCACAGCTGGGTAAGAATATTCACAAGTTCCCCAACATCAATAGACTGCATAGCACCTATCAGTACTACAAAAGGTAGCCACCAAGGAGGAAGCTTCTTGGTATGTACTGACTTAACTTGTCCAAGTCCTGTGATCAATGTGCAGGTTGTTATCAGAAACAGGCTCTTGCCATCAATTCTGGTAGGCAACCAAGAGCAATTACAATAACTTGCCTTGTTTGGGGGATCTTTGCCTTAAATCAATGATTATATCTAGGATACTTCTGACTCCAGGGAACTCAAAGGAAAATAACTCAAAGGAAAGTACCCACATTTAACAACTTAGCATTGGTCATTCTATTTGACAATCTATGGTTCCGGGATGAGTATAAACCCCTGGCGTGACACACACACACACACACACACACACCCTGGGGAGGGAGGTTTATATATATGAATGAATAATTTTTTTTCATTTTTTTATTTTCATTTTATTTTTCAAAAATAAATAAATTATGTATTTATTCATTCATATATATATAAACCTCCCTCCCCAGTATTCTCCTCCATGTATCTTTGTTTCTGGTCTTGATTCTCTCTTTAGTGTCTGCTTGAGACAAAAAATATTTTATTTTTGCCTGTACTGAACTCTTTGCTTGAACTGTGATATTTATTTTTTGGCTTGCGTGAATTTCACCCCCCCCATTTTTGTGACACGGTCTGTTTACACAGCCCTGGCTGTCCTGGAACTCATTATTTAGACTAGACTGGGCTTCAACTCATAATATCTGCCTCTGGAGTGCTGGGATTAATTGCATGTGCCACCATGCCCCATCTTTTCGAGAAATGACTATTATTTATTTATTTATTTATATTTATGTATGTATGTATGTATGTATTTATTTATTTATTATGTGTATATGTATATGTGTACATACATGTGTGCCATTGTGTGTGTAGGTCAAAGGACAACTTGGATGGGTCAGTTCCTTTCTTCTACCATGTAGGTCCTAGGGATAAAATTCAAGACACCAAGTTTGATGGCAATTATTTTTACCTACTGAGCCATATCATTAGTCATTTAAAAGTATTTTTTATTCCATTCTCCTATAGGTAAACTTTACAAAACTCACATTACTAAATCCTTTATAATTTTGACCCAGATCATGTAGTTGAGTTTTTCTAGTTACTCGTATTCCCTAATGTTATCTCTTCTGTTGATCTGAAAACACTTTGACACTGGGGCAATGCTATTAGCATTTTATTGTGTACCAAAGCCTTGAGAATATTTCTGAAGTGAAGAGTTGATTAATACGTATCAGAAAGCAAATGCCTAAATTTTGTCCTTAGATTATTCTACTCCCTTTGAGACATAAATCCATCAGTTGCATCACTTCAAGGATAATTCTCATAAAATGTTCTCATAAAATAGTTCTCATAAAAACTTTACTGATTTTACACTATTTTTTAGCAGCCATGTGTTTGTGGTAGAATATCATTTGTAAGTCAATTTTTTCACATTTAGATTTTGAAAAGAATACATGATATTTTGCATGAATTTCATATTTATAATAGAACTGCATCTAGTAGAGTCAGTCCCTATGAAATTTAGATGAATTGTGCTTTTTTTTTATTACAGAATGCTGTGGCTTGGATACATGTGTGACTTCAAAATTCTTCTTAAACTTTATTCACCAATGTCCTAGTGTTAGGAGATGGAACATTTAGCTGGCAATTGAATCATAGGGGCTTTAATGTATAAACAGGCTTCCTCTCTCTTTAGCATCTACCTTCTCTCAAGTACGGGATGCCTTGAAAACAGAGGGAGAGCCTGTGCCAGACTCTGAATCTGCTGGTAGCTTGACCTTGGACTTTCTATTTTTTAAAACTGTGAGGAATACATGTGTATTGACTATAAATTGCCTCAACATGTGGTATTTTGATATATAGCAATAGGAATGAACTATACTGAGAAGCAATGTGAGTAGTAAAATTTGGTCTACATAATCTAAACCCTATTCCCACAACTGTCAATGAATTTCCAATTTTGATTCATCATCCCACTTTGGTGACCTGAATATTTTCAAGAAGATTCAGTTTTATTTTACCTATAAACAGTTTAGTGTGCTTCACTGACAGTTAAACCAATATAAAATACTTTTTAATATAAGAGTTAGTTCTCAATATAGTATTAAAATTCAAGATGAGTCTTTTCCTACAGTTTTACAACTTTAGAAACACTGTTTTATTCTCTTCTACCCAAAACATATAGGTAAGCTAAAATAGCAGATGTACCTAGTAGATGACAGGAAATATATGTGAAACATGAATGATATTTTATTGTCTCTGAAATGGACTTTGATATATACCAGGAATCATGCTTTGGATGAAAAAAAACCCCACTGCATTATGATTTCAATATGATAGATTACTATAATAATCAAGTGGAAATTATATATTTATTTTAGAGTATATTTTCTTCAGCTGTGATATTTTTGGGTATCTTAAATTAAATGTGGAATGGGCATATTCTGGCTCATGACATAATTTAGCTCACCAATTCATTTTAATAAGGCATTTTTAAAGAATTTTCAAATCTAATGGACTTAATTATGTGACAGTATTGTTTCTCAAATAATTGCAATACTATTTTCTTCCAAACTGATTCTAAAATATGCCAGTGTTGTTAAGGTAGATGCTTAAATAGCTGTTGAACTTTTTCAATTTAACAAATACTGCCAATGTGAATGGTAATCATTTGTTTGTAGATGTCAATAAGTTATGTTTTGATTTTGTGTTTTTCAAGTTACTAATAGGCCATTAGTTTGAACTATACATGTTTGTAAATTCAAAATAAACAATGTTACACAAAGAGGTACATTATCAAAATTTTTGACATTAAGCATGCATCCAATAAAGTATTGAATGGAGGTATTATATAAATATGAACCAGACCTGTATAAGAAATGAAATTTAGAATTTAAGTTGGTTTGTAATTTGTGAAGCCTACCTGTACAGTTGAAGTCTGTATTGTTTGATATTTTTCTATAGTGTTGGGGAAAGATGCATAGGTAGATGGATAGTAATATCCTTTGTAGTATCATAAATCCATGAAGGTAACATCAATTTGAACCAACTGGAGTAAAATGTACTTGGCTGCCTCTCAGCAAGTTAGGGATCAGTGAACTCCCATTTTGGAATCTTCTAGGATGGACCAAATTCAAATAAAAACTTCCCTGTAGGCATTTAAAACTGAACCATAAGTTTGTCTCTCAGTGATATTTATTCTTATATTTTTCTTCACATTCATAACTGCTGATTCTGTATGTTTTGACTTTTCTGGGATTGTGCTCTATAAACTGTTGTGAGCTTATAACCTGACTTTGTGTCATTAATTTGTAGCAAAACATACATATACTTTTACATAATTAACTTTAGACTCTTATTTTTCTTTATTATGTGAATTTGACTAAAGTAGATAAAGGTTTTATTTTAAAAATTCATTTGAAACAAGATTTCTTTTATTATAATACTCTAGAATTTCCAGACTATAGCTGTAACTAGCAAACTGTTCTTAAGAAATTTCTTCCACTAAAATCAATTATAGGTTGCTAGTATAGTTTTTTTTTCCTTTCATGGAAGATAGGAAAAAAATTACTTTGACTTTAATTTAAAAGGAAAATGACCTGGTCTTGTGCCCTGATATCCAGTCTCTAATCATGGGTTCTTTGAGTTTTTAAGAAACAAACAACAACAAAATCCCTAGGGCTGTTAGATTTTGCACCCTATCTTTCAGGCTCTTGACTATAGTTCTCTTTTGCGATGCTATAAAGAATCTATTTTTTGAATGATGTTTCCAATGAAAATTTAAATCACAAACAGCATATCTGATATTAAAGCAAAGGAAAAGTACTCAATCTTAGTCTGTCACAGAGTTGGATTTTACGGTCTCGTGAGAATAATTATGAAAGTCAACCATGAAGCTATATAAGCTACACAGGAGACAGTATTGAGAAATGCTTTCTGGTGTATCACTGGATCTATAAGCTTTAGGTCACATTTCTTTTGTGTTCATATATTAGATATATTTAATTAATGGACTGGGGAGTAAGAGTCATTTTAATTAATTAATCAATTTTCATTCTGTATTTGAATGTTTTGTGGCCTTAGAGGCCAAAGAGGATGTCTATCTCCTGTAACTGGAGTTACACATGGTTGTGATCTGTCTCATGTGGGTACTGGGAATCCAACCTGAGTCTTGTACAGGAGCATCTAGTGCTCTTACTAAGCCACCTCTCCATCCCTGAGAGTAATTTTATTGTTGTTGATGGTGGTGGTATGACAAACATTTCTGGGAAGAATTGTTTTTGTTTTCAGTAAACCCCTAGACATCAGCCCATGTCTCAAAAATGTGAAAGTAAACAATAATGAAAAATGGGACACTAATTTCTGGAAACGCTGAAAGCCTCTTTCTAGAATCCTGTGATATTGTCCATACAGCATTTTGTTGACCATTTCCTGAGTGGTATTGGAAGCTGAGACATAGAAAAATTTTGGTCAAACAACCATGACATATGCTGTATATTTGGAACGAGTGCTAGTAAAAACAAATCCTTTTCTGCCCCCCCCCTCACCTCACCCCCTCTCTCCCTCCCTGAGAGTAATTTTTAATGTGGAAAACCAAGGCCATCATAGGTAGTAAGGCTTATCCTGTGACTAATTCTATAGCGTATGTGAGTTCATGGATTCCACTTAACCTTTAATTTCTCATTAAGAAAAGGGGAACAATATCTGCTGGAATGATGTAAGATCAATGTAACACATACAGATGTGTTAGGAAATGGACTTCACTATCAGTGATGGTGTGAACAATGAAAGGCAAATGGAGTAGTTTGTTAAATCATGATCCTAGAATGATCATGAGTACATAGCTATGATTCATTCTTAATAATAATAGAATAAACTGATTCAAAGAGAGTCTTTAAAGTAACTATTTTAAAAGAAACTAGTTTCTTCTTAGTAAAACAATAACCACAATAGTAAGAAAACTCAAGTATACAACATGTTGGCCTTTGAAGAGAATGGTAGTATCAAGTAAGATTCAAAAATGAAGAACCGTCAATTTCACTTTTACTAATCAAGATACATTCTGAGGAAAGCAACCTAGAACCTTTGATTTGTTTTTTCCTGACAGTAGCACTGATCACTCCTTTCATCTGGTGTGCAGGGACCAACAGTATTTGTTCTCTAGAGACCATTTCAGTTTTCACAATAAAATTCCAACAACCTAAGAAACCCCTCAGACCTGGACAAATACCTGATTGTTCTTTTTATTTGGTCTCTATGATGTCAGCCATAAGTTTGTTCAGAGATGCAGTAGGATAGAAATATCTCAGGATTTCAGCTTTCATATTTAAATTGTAATTTTATTCTTTAAAACATGCAGTCTCTGCTAACCACATATGATTTTAAGGACTTTATACTGAAAGCATTAGCTGGACAGGTAGGCATAATGCATGTTGTGCTCTGTACTGGACATTTCTACAATTTGTGAGAGGGCTGTACTAATTTTCTGAAGGATATATACAGGTGAACAAACCTAGGAGAAATTGTCCCTGAAATTTTGACGGAAAAAAAGTCCCATAATTTACCATTTATAAAGTGGAGATACAATAAAAATGGTGGTATATCACTACTTATCCCTAAGAACCTGAGAAACAGGTCTAAATTCAAGCAGATAAGCAAGAAACAAAACAAGGTGAATTCTTACTTTCTCTGATTTTTAGCTGTATTAGGGCCCCATGAATGAGTTGAGTGATACATGTCCATGTGGAGGGGAAATATGTCTTTTACTGAGATCATGATCCAAATGCTAATCTCTTCTGCAAAATCCTCACAAACATATCCAGAAACAATATTAAAATTGAGAACCACTTGTTATGTAGTCAGATTGTCATGTAAAATTAACTACCAAAAAAGGAATTATGACATACAAATATAACATACAACCATTATGAAGGGAAAATGTAACTAAGATGCTTATTTGAGAAAGAATATGCCAATGTTTTCTATAAGTATTAACAACTAAACACAAGATATATGGATGCTATTTATTTCTGAGTATTCAAGAGCCTATTGGTTGGAGGAATACAGTCTCTGCTTCTCTAGAGGACTCTTAACTGAGAACATCGTAGAACAGTTTGTCTCTGAAGAGCTAATAGTTTTGTTGAGATAAAAATGATTTATTCACAAATAAACTAAATTTGCGCTAACCTGATCAGTCAAAGAACTGTATCTTGACTGAACCCAGAGATTGATGTTGGAATATAAATGATCTCACTACTCCTTTTTCATATTAACCATTTCACATGCAATAAAAACAAAGGCAGTTGTCTTCTTTACTTTCCTATTGCCATGATAAGACATCATGACCAAGGCAACTTATAGAAGAAACAGTATGTTGTGGGCTTAGAATTTCAGAGGGTGAGTCTATGACCGTAATGGCAAGAACAGGGCAGCAGGCAGGCAGGCATAGTGCTGGAACAGTATCTGAGAGTTTTTATCTGATCCAGAAGCACTAGGCAGAGAGAGCTAACTTGAATGGCATGGGATTTTGAAACCTCAAAGCCTGTACCCTAGTGAATCACCTCCTCCTCACAAGACCACATGGCTAATCCTTCATCAACAGTTCCAACCACTGAAGACTAAGCATTCAAATACATGAGAGTATGGCCATTCTCATTCAAAGTAGGTGAGTATATGCCAAAGTAGGTGCTCTAGTTTGTTTTTCTAGTGTTATAAAACACTCCATGACTAAAAGCAGCATGGAGAGGTTTAGCTTACAGGTTACAAGTTACAGTCCATCATTAGGACAACTGAAGGTAGAAATCTGGAGACAAGAACTGAAAAAGACACCATGGAGGAATGCTGCTTTAGTGGCCTGGGTCCTCTTACATCAATCATTAACCAAGAAAATGCCTCCCTTACTTGCCTACAGGCCAATCTGATAAAGGCATAAAGAAGTGAGGTTACTTCTTCCCAGATGACTCTAATTTGTGTCAAGTTGAAAACAAAACAAAACAACAACAACAACAACAATAGAAAACCTAGTCAGTACAGTAGATATTGTTAGAATATATGGGGGGTGATGGTCATGAAAATGACTATATAATTCAAATTCTTTCAGTAAAGCAAAAAGTTTTACTTTTGCAGAAGGGTGCACAGGCATGTGGAATTGGGCAAGCAAATTTTTCTCTAGTGCCAGGCACCCTGTGCCTCTGCATGATAATAGCGTTGCTTCACCTTCTCATCCAGTGGCTAATACAGAGCAGCACAGTTTCTAGTCAGAATGAAACTTGAGTGTATACTTTAATTTCAGAAAATGCTGACTTGGGAGAGATTTTTGTTAAATGGCAACTTTACAGTTTCTTTAAAAATGGTATTTCTTTTGTTTTATTTAACACTTTGGCAGAAAAGACAGTGTATTTTGTTTGTATTTTCCATGCTATCAGCAAATTAAAAGGTTGAAAGCCAAGTGTGGTGTCTTAAATGTGTAATCACAGCACCAAGGAGGTTGAGACAAGAGGATTTTTGTGGATTTGAGGCCATAATGAGATCTAGGCCAGGCATAAGTACATAGCCAGACCCTGCTTCAAGGAAACAAAAGGAAAGGAGAGGAGAGGTGAGGAGAAATAGAACAAGGAAAATTATTCCAGAAAAGAATTTTTCTGGAATGCTTTTCATGTGCTCAAAAGTAAATCTTGACACAGAATGACTAAAGTTCCCTTGCCTACATTCCAAATACGTAAAGCCTATTTGGTGATATGTGTCATGTAGCAGCCATCAGAGCCTTGTTACAAAGATAGAAACAATGTTACTTGATGAAAATGAAAGGCCTTGCAAATGATTTTCCAGAGAAAAAGCCCATTAGAGGGCTTAAGTCTGCTTTATCTAACAGAAAGTCAAATATAGGATATTGTGGCAACGCGCTTACTTTGTTAATATCCTATATTAAATTCTAAGTTTTTGTTTTGTCTCCTATTTGCATAACAATTCTAAGTACATTAATAATGTAATATTTTTGATACCCCAGAATAGATCCTCTAACCATAGTTGTCACTGAAAGCGAGTATACCTTTCATTTCCAATGACTACTAGGTAGTCTGCTAAGTTGTGATTCTCATGGGAGACATTTCTCTTTTATCCCACAACAAGAGACATAGGAATCATAGATAAATGACATGTGCATTAATGAGGTTGTTCTTAGATTCTTCTTTGTATTTGTAGTGACAATAAATATTTTCATAAAATTTTGGTTTTATCAAAATGGCTAAAAGCTAAATGAGTTTCAAAATTGCTGCAGTTTAGATGGACTAAAATGACATATTCTTATTTATTGATAATATTTATCTTTCACTGTATATAGAAGACAATTCTTTTTAATTTTTTTCCATTTCCATTAAAATAATATACAGAATCGGTTAAATTTCACAGTGGATACCAGATCCTTGTAGGTTTTTCAATAAAAAAATAAAAATATTTAAATTTCACAATGGATTATAGAACATTGCACATTTTATATATTGAATATATATACATATATATTCACATATTAGAATATATTGAATATTGTTCACACAGTGAAATCTGCACTACCTTTAGTGAGCTTGCTAGTGAAATAGAAAATGAGTAAGACCTCTGATTTGGGACATTTCAGGCATTTGTGTGACCTGATTAATCTCTTTCTTATTCAGTTCTCATTTAAATTAGATCTCTAAATTGCCTACACTTTGTGTGCAGAAACTGATTATGATTGTCATATCCATGAAGTAACAAAGAATGAAGAAACTTCAGCTCCAGTCTCAGAGTTAGTAGGCAAGAATTAATTTGGTCTGCCTAACTGAATGTAGACCCAGTGTTCCATAGAAGAAATACTTGAAACAGAGTAATCAGATACATGTGAATTGATAACCCTATATGAATAGAGAAAGGAGCTTACAGCAACCCCTTCAGAGACTGAAATAACTTAAAAGACAAAAAAGAAACATAAATCAGTTTTGATTTTTATATATACAAGTTATGAGATCTCATTGGAAGCAGAGATTATTGAACTGATCACTGAAGAGTATAAAAATAGGCTTCTGAAGCAAAAATCATTCAAAACAGTCCAGATAGCAGTGGTTCTGGGGTATGTTACACAAAAACAAATATATATTTCGATGGCCAGAATTCCGAACCATGTGTTGAATTACAGTTGAAGTTACTAAGAAAACCAGTTATGCCATGATACTATCTTAAAATTATATCTTGATCTATGGAATTCAATCTTTTGGAGTGTTTTTAAATGTTGAATTGTGATTTCAATCTTTTGGAGAGCTCCTAAAAGTGAGATATATGTGGCACCATGATGGTAGACAAGGACAAAAATTGTAACTTAGCTTGTAGTTCTCACAGTGTAATGCTGAAGCTGGACCTTTGGTTGATCTAAGGAAGCCACTCTTCACCATGTCGATAAATTATTATTCAGTCATGAGAGGCCCAAACTCTTCATTTCCTTTTTTCTGAATGAAAGTATGAGTTGATTTTTATTTATGTTTGTTTTGATTTTTGAGACAGGGTCTCACTATGTAGCCCTGGCTAGCCTGGGGCTCACATATATAAGAGGTTGGCACTGAACTTTAAGAAAATCCTCCTTCTGTTCCTCACTTCTCAGAGTTGACCTTACAGGTGTATGCCATCATGTTCAGCAAATGAAGGGGTCTTTTTTTACTCTGAAACTAATTTTGGGGAAAAAAATGTTCTCAGTCAAATAAAGTGTATTTTACTGTGGAAACAACTATAATGTAAGTGCATAAGCAAAGTAAAAGAATTAGGGTAGCTAAATAGTCCTGGCAAAGACCATGGCTACTGTCAGAGAGTGTAAGTGCCACTGTACATTTTCATTAAGAGGAGGATTGTTGAAATTGGGTGCTTGTATTGTTCAATTTATAATTTGCATTTCATTTAATGTGTTACTACCTATGCTCTTTACCTCCATCCTTCAGCAAAGATGACAAAATCAGTAGTAGTAAGCAATGTGATTATTATAGACTGAATGTTTGTGTCCCCATCTTTGCCAGTTCAAACATTGACATCTAATTACAAAGATGACAGTATTAGGATATTGGACCCTTGGGAGGTGATTAGACCATGAAGACTCCACCCTTGTAAAGGAAATTAATGCCATTCATAAATTGAAACTAAAGAATACTTCGTTCTTCTGCTTTGAGACTACATGGAGTCAGAAAACTGATTGGCAGACTTCAAACCTGTCAGAGTTGCATCTTGTATTTTCCAGACTCAAAAACTAGGAATTCTTTATTTTTTTCTTTTCTTTTTGTTTTTCTCTTCTTTTTTATGCTGGGAAAGAAATTTCCATTGTTTAAGTCTATGGCACTGTGTTATGGCAGTCCTAACAGACTATTGCAGTGGCAGTTTTAAAATCCTGCTTTTTAAAATGATAGAAAGTACAAGGTGTCAGTGCCCAGACATATAATCCTAGCACTTGGGAGGAAGAGGCAGGATCTCTGTGAGGTTGAGGTCAGCCTGGTCTACATAGAATGAAGGAGGTAAAGATGATATAAAAGTCAAGGGCTTGTTCTGGAATGAACTCATCCTCTAAGCCTTCAGAAAAAATAAGTTTCTTCAGGACCTATGCAATTAAAAATGATTTATAATGAATATTATATCATAAGAAGTGGTTTTATAATTGGATGCCAGTGCACGAGAAATATTTACATGGAAATGGCAATCTTTCCTTTCAACCCCATTTTCTTTCCAACCTACATAACCTGTTAAAGCTATTCATTAATGGTTGTGCCGCGTGACAGTTGTTTTATTTGTTAACACTTGTAAAATCACTTGAAGAGGGAGTCTCCATGAGGCATTATCTAGATTTTGTTGGCTGGCGAAGAAGTCTGTGGAGATAATTTTGATTATATCAATTGAGATGGGGAAAAACATACCCACTGTGGGTGGCACCATTCCATAGGTAGGGGATTCTTAACTGTATAAGAGTGGAGAAAGTGAGCTGAATATTAGCAAACATGCATTAATTCATTGTGCTCTGCATTTGACTGTGAATGTACTGTAACTGGATGCTTTAAGTTTCTGCCAAATTGACTTCCCAGAAATAGTGGAATGCACACTGGAGTTGTGAGCCAAATAAATCCTTTCCCTTTAAGGTGTTTTTGTCAGGGTGTTTTATCATAGCAATAGGAAAGAAACTAAGGCTTGCTCTGACTACAGACTCATATAAAGAACCACGAAAGTAAGAGCATCTAGTCCCTCCATTTTCCTTTTCAAAGGAAATGAGGATGAATGAAAGTATATTTAAAGCTTCATTACCAAATGACATTTTTAAGTGGTAAAACAAATAAATGCTTAACATATTAAAGGAAGAACAGAGAACAATACTTGTGTGGAGAATGTTAGATATGCTTATGTGTTATATTTATTTTCTTAAATACAAATTTGATTCAGTATGTGAGCCATGTATTTGGAATTTCAGAAAATATATTTGGTTTTCCTGTCTTTATGAGATTTTTCACTCTTGATGTAAGTACAGGTACACATAATATGTTGGCAAATTTGGTAACTGGTATCTGCTTTGGAGGAAATATTTATTTATTGAATATAGAAGGGAAGTGTATTTTGCAAAACTTGGTAGAGCACTATACGATTAGGTTCCTGTTGCATGCATATCCTTTGGTATAGTAACATCTTAATTGGTAGAAGATATAACATTTTAGTAAGTTCATAATTGTTATTCAGCAATTCATTAAAGGAGTTTTGAGTTTGAGGCTGGTGAGATGGCTCATCAGTTAAAAACAATTGCTGGTCTTGTAGAAGACTGATTGATGTTCAATTTTCAGCAACTACTTGAGTCACAGACAACCCCTGTAATAACACCAGTTCTAGGGTATCCAACATCCTATTCTAGCCTCCAAGGAGCACTTGCATTAACGTGGAGTGCATACATATTCTCAGACACACACACAATACATATTTAAACATTTTAAGAAAATAATTTTTAGGACCTAATTTCTAAAAGAAAATTCCAATTACAATCAAACGTAATTAGGTCTTTGGAATATGCTACCCTATGTTTTCACTGTCAAGGAAATCACATTCTTTGGGTCCTATTTAATTTTCCAGCTATAGAATGTGTTGATTAAGCATTAAAATTATTATTATTATCACTCCCATCATTGTCATCATTAATTGTGTTTAAAGGAAACCTTGGAAGGCATAGGTGACCTGCTGGCAAGGATTAGCCACTCTGGAATATACAATAGATGTGTTTTGTTCTCAGGAGTAGGCAGCATTATAATGAATAGAAATTGCCCATATGGGGCTTAAAAGACACTGTGATAATTAGGTTCACCAGAAAGACATGGAAAGTTTTGGAGCTTTGTCAACCTTCTTCAGTTGACTACTGTGTCTAAATCAGGGACATAACAGGGCTTTAATTTATTTATTTAATTTTCTTACATGCTCAGCAAAAACTATTAAACTATTAAATGATTTTTGTGTGAGCAGAATAAACAATGCTCACTAGGAGTTTCTCATATTCTAAACATCTTATGTTCCGACTTTTGCTAACAATCATCAAAATGTTTAAAAAAAGCCTCATGTCCATTATCCAAGTAAATTTGGTCTGTCTTGTGGGGAGTCTACATGTACTAAAGTATTACAGTGTACCCCATAAACATAGAACATTATAATATGTCAATTAAAACCTCAAATAATTATCACTATCGCCTTATGTATCATCAAATCTTCTTGACTGACAAGTCCAAAGATCTTGATCCAGCTTTTATGTAGCTGAGGTCTACACCAAACCAATCTAAATGGCTGGTTTTCCTTAAAGGGCTCAATGTTTAATTTGTTCATTAAGAATTCGAGTCTTTGGTTTCTCTGCTCCCTCTTTCAACCTTCTCTTCCTTGTTTATAGAAATGATCAAGCAGCTTTGTGTGTTAATAGGCTGAGTTAAGGGTAGAATTCTGCCTCTCAGAAGTGTTTACTCTGGAGAGTACACGAAGCACTCCTTTGGTCTGACTCATGTAGAATATGGCATAAACCATCTTGGGGAGTTAAAAAAAATGTCTTAAATCTTGAAGCCTGTCTAGACAAAATTTTATGTTTAAGAAACAAATACAAATGGCCACTTCAATCTCACAATTACCCACTAAATATTTACTAGACTACTGATATTTTGATAGTCATCCTTTCTTTCCAAGTATATGCATAATATTAATAAACACAATGATTTCTTCTGCTTTGCCTTACAAGTGATTATTGTTGAGGTAGCCATTTTCAAACCTTCTAAGTAGCAACTTAAAAGAATAAGGATAGGATAAATCATATATGTGCATTTCAACTCCCAAAGTGTTCATTTCTATGTCGAAGAACATGGGGATATGGAGGGAGAGGGAGTCAAGTTACAACGTGTTTGGTCCTCTTGATCCTTTGTACTTAGGTCTTGCTGTAAATCCCCTGTCAGAAATCAACCTGAGAGCCAGACATGGTGGCTCACATTTGAATATCTGGGAGGCTGAGGCAGGAGGATTTCCATGAATATCAGGTTAACTAAAACTACACAGTTTCAGGCCTGTCTGGTACATAAGGCTACAAATGTAAGACCCTAATTGATATCTCGAAAAAAAAGGAAGAAAGAAAGAAAGAAAAAAAAGAAAGGAAGGAAGTAAAGAAGAAAGAAAGAAAGAAAGAAAGAAAGAAAGAAAGAAAGAAAGAAAAAGAAAGTAAAGAAGAAAGAAAGAAAGAAAGAAAGAAAGAAAGAAAGAAAGAAAGAAAGAAAGAAAGGAAGGAAGGAAGGAAGAAAGGAAGATGGGAAAGAGAGAGAAAGAAAACATATGCCTTGGAACAAAGCTCTCTGATTTCTTTTTCTGAGTAGGATCAGGAGTACAAAATGCTACCATAATCCTAGCTAGCGGATGTCTCTGTTGAATGTAGTTGTTTAGTCATTTATTCTTCACTTATTGTTTACATAGAATACACTTATCCAGCAACATGCTAAATGTGGAGGAGTAGTAATATGGGTAGTACTGATGACAGTCTTAACCTTGAGCTGGGTAAAAATTATATACCCAAGTCAAATTAAAGCAATTAAGAACTGGCTGTGGCACCAGTACTTGGAATCCCAACACTCAGAATAAATAGAAGTGAAGGAATTTGGATATGCTTTAAACATAGAGCAAACATACTCATTTAGGGTCTATTGTTTCTAGTTATTGACCTTGAAGAAATTACCTAATCTTGCCTCAACTTCAACATCCTCATCTATAAAAACGAAATATAATAGTATTGACTATGGAGCCCTATATGCTGTAAACTTATTCCCCAAGGAAATAGTTGAGAGGTGAAGTATTTAAGAAATGATTGCAGAAGCCTCATTAATGGTTTAATGAGGAGTGGGTCAGTTATTGTGTCATGTATAGTGGGAGTGGATGCCTGATAAAATGGTGAGTGTAATCTTTGCTCTCCTGTGTTCATACTCTTGCCCCATTAGATGATACAGCAGAAAGACTATTCCCAGATGCCAGGGTTTCAACTTTGGACTTCCTAGCCTCCAGAGCCATAAAATCTTTTCTTTCTTTATAAATTACCCAGTATATAGTATTTTGTTATAGAAATGTAAGATAAGCATTGACCATGTAGTATTGTTGTGCTGACTGAAGTGGAATTCCATAATATATAGCAAGCTACCATATATACCAATAGGATAATAAAATAATTATTACTAATATTGCAATGGCAGTGATAAGTCTAGATTGGACATGTGAGAAATTTTAGGAATGGAAAGACTATTGTGACTATCTGAGGCAGTTAAAATTAAAGCCTTACACAGAGAAACTTCTCTGAGCAGAAGGCAATGGTAAATTCAAAGTCTCTTGGATGACCAAAGTACAGAGAAAAAGTTACTGTTGAGGGCTCAGTCCTAAGCAAGACATTTATTCCACCCATCTAAAACTCAGGGACCACCTCAGAAGAGGGAGCAGAAAGAATATAAGAGGTCGAAGGTAATAATTAACTCTGGAAAATGACATCTTCTGAATGTGAGACAACACTCCAACCATGAACTCACTGCAGCTATAGTTGCTAGTTCTGGTCTTACACAAGAAAAGGCCTAACAGTTACGTGTAGAGGAATATTTAATCATTTAATCCAGCAACATGGCTGCTCTAGAAAGGATCACATTGAAAGGTATGTGTGATAGCTAGGAAGGGATCAAATCCAAGGGTCTGTATGAAGGGATCACATCCGGAGGTCTATATGAAAGAATCACAATCAGAGGCCCGTGTGGTCTGGATGGAATGTAGAAAGAATGTCAGTACATACACATAATCCCAATTTTCATAAATCAGTGGTAGCATACACTTACAATACACAAGGGAAGCAGAGACAGGAAGCAGAGCTTAGAAGGAGTCAGTGTCAGACAGGAAGTGATGTCTGACATGTGTCAGGGTAAAGGGCAGGGAGAGTGATGAATCATAGGAAGAACTGGCAAAATGAGTCAGAGTGAGGACATATTCAACTCTTACAACAGAAAAACAGCCTCTCAGCTGAGAGACTCAAGCAGTCAGTTACAGAAGCAGACAGACTTGGGGAGAGACACAGAGACAATGGAGCAGTCTGACAGAGGATAAGGCAGAGAAGCAAAGAGGCTGACTGAGGTAGTATGGTGCAGTGAGAGCTCACAGAGACACAGAAGCAGTCAGAGGAGTCTGAAGCAGAGACACAGAGGCAGCTTGGCAGAAATCAGTATCAGACAGGAAGAATGAGTCAGTTTGATGTCAAGCAGGGCAGTTGAGTCTGAGGCAGTCAGAGAATCAGCCAGAGTCAGAAGAGTTCAGTCAGAAACCATCAGCCAGCTCAGAAGATCAGTTTGAACCAGTCAGCTTGGAGAAGAGATTGAGCCTGAACAGTGAGTGAGTTGAACCGGAAGAGTCTGAGTTCAGAAGGAGCTAGTCAGAGTGGTTCAGTCAGCAGTAAGTCTCTAGAACTTTAAAGTTTCTAGATTGTATGGAGGCCCAAACACTTCAGGGTTCAAGGAGTAGGACCAGGGATGGAATTAGATAAAGAAAAAGAGCCTTTGGTCCTGAATCCCTGGCTACAGTCAGGTATGGATAGAGAAAGGGCTCTTAGGCCCTCAGTGAACTATGATTCTGTGAGCTATGATTCATGCTGTATATTATTTTCAGTTATGTACATAGTTGATGAACCCAGAAGACTCCAGTGGATATTTTCAAATTCATGGTCAGATGGCCCTGGTTAAACCTAGTGAGTCACAAAAGAAAACAAAAGACATGAATGAATGGAAAAGTGTTTTGTAGAGAGGCAGGGGTTGATGGAATGTCTAAGAGAGGGCAGGGAGTGAATCTGTGTGAGAATAATCTAAATGCAGAATGCATTCTATACATGTATGAAATTGTCAAAGATGTTTAATTAATAAAAAATATTAGACCCTGGAATAGAGCACCAGAGAGAAAAAGCATTATGTTGATAATTTTAATGAATACCAAATATTTAAGCAGGCATGCTTAATGACTTGTATTCACATGACTAATAAAGTTTCACATTAGTAAGTGTATAGAGTCAAAACCCATTTCCATAGCTAGTCTCCAAATAAAATTGCTAATGTTCTATTTTTATTTCTGTAATTTCTGGCTAACTAATTACTGTATTATTATTTCCTATCACATAAAGCCATGATTCATTTAAGTATGCTATTGAGACGTGGTCAAAATACATCAACTTGTGATTTAAATGAAATGATTGCACATGAGGTGTACTTCCTTTTAACTCTGCACCGTAACTGAAGTCTTCCTTTGCTATGCTTGAACTTAACGTTATTCTCTTGAATTCATGAATAAAAATAAAAGCAGACCTGCCTTTTTATTGCTGCATGCATTAGGTGAACCTTGTTACCCTAGCAGTGGGAATGAACTGGAGACTATATTCATAATTTTCTTTCAGCCCTATGTGACTTACCAGCTAAGTCATCATCCTTGGAATATCAAAGGGCAGTTTTCAGTTACTCATTTCTATTTTCTGATTTTGATCATTCATGATAGAGTTATGGAGACTGAATTTAAAAAGATTGGTGTAATGTTTATGAAGCCTAATGTACAGTTGCCTGGGTGACATGATATTAGCCATGAGGGTTAAGGCTTGTGAATATTAAAAATTGTAACACATTTACTGCACATATAGTTTTTTTTTATCAGTTTCTCTTACAGACGAGTGATTAGATGCCCAAATTTAAAGTATTCAAACCATTGGAGAAAGACAGACAATCCTACTTAGCTCAGTGATATTATTTGTCTCAGATTTTTGGAAATAGAATTAGAAAGTGGAATGAGAGGAAAAATGGCTTTGCCAACTAGTCATTTTGTGGAACATCTAAAACACATTCATTATGAATGATTTTAGATAGGTATATTGTCCTGATTCAATTACAATTATTAGAAATTAAACATTTTCTAAAAATTATGCGACTAATCAACTGAAATATTGGACATGAACAAGACTTTAAACAAATAGCAACATATGCCTCTTTAATGTGATTTGCCACCTAAATATGCATATTGATATTTGTTACTAGTCTTCATTAAACACCAGAATATTCTCAAAAGCTATATTGAAACTCACAGCTCACGCACCTGAGTCACCACTAGCTGCTTGATTGAGCCTCTTGCTTTCCTGGCTATTTGTATTTCAGCTTTACCTACCTCTGTGGGGAATTTGGCAACAGGGGGCTTGTCACTCTTTTTCTATCTATAGCCATCTTTCTTAGGAAAGACTCACAGGAAGCACAGGGTCAACATCTTCACTCTGTGCATTGAGGCCATGCATATGAGGGAGAGATATTGAACACAAAGCCAATATCGGCTTCCCTTTTTTCTCCTACGCTTGCTTCTGTCTACCTTGGTCTAATCCATGTCACTCAAGCCTGCCTCAAAGGCAGTAAATAGTCAGTAAAGATGAATCACCAATTCTTCACCTTTCTGGATAGTCAGGAGGTGAACTAAACTGTCAACAATTATTTTTCTCATCTAAATAGATAATTAGCTCTAAAACCATTTTCTTCACATTTTGCAAAGTATATTCCTCCTACATTCAAACCTGCCCTCAAATCTATCCAATTAAGGTGAACTGAAAACAGAATTTCCAAATCCTATTTCTAGAAGTATTGTAAGTGTCTCTAAATAGAGCCATATTGTAACATATATTCTGGGCTAGCTATGAAGATTTGCAAAATATGATTCTTAAATATCACTGGTTAGAAATTCAAAGTAGAAACTTTATACAATGCCTTATTAATTCTTCTCAGTAGCCCTATGAGAAAAGTGCTAAGTTCAGAGTTATTAAGCTCTTTGTTTCTATCACAAACTCATATGTGGTCAACTGAGGGTCTGAGTTTAGGGCTCCCTAATTTGAAAGCTTATTATTTTCTCACTTCGACTATAGGTTTTCATGTAACTACTTACAGCAGTGGTTCTCAACTTGTGGATGGTGATACCTTTGGAGGTCAAACAAGCCTTTCACAGGGTCCTAAGACCACATTCATATCAGATATTTACATTGCAATTCACAACAGTAGCAAAATTACAGTTATGAAGTAGCAAGGGAAACAATTTTATGGTTGGGGGTAATCACACCATGAGGAACTGTTTTTAAGAGTCACAGTCACAGCATTAGAAAGGGTGAGAACCGCTGGCTTACAGTCACATGGCACAAACATCATATTTCTATTTCTATACCACAATATGTAATTCACAAGACTATAAACCTCATTCATATTGTCCAGTTTCTGGTGTATTGTAGAAAATTGTTAAATGCTTTGACTGGAAGTAATTACTTTTGTTAATTTCAAATGAGATGGCTATAAAAACAAAACAAGAGAAAAAATAGCTTTTCTATGAGGTACTAAAATATCAATGAAGTGCTCTAGGGGTGGGTCATAGGAAGCAATGACTGTAGGTTAGTGACAATACAACGGTGTGATACAAACCATAGATTACCAAGAGTACTGATATAAACCTCAGGGTTCTGTATCAATATAGTGGGCGAAGAAGGAACACATGCTATAATTTCTGGTCTTGTTTATGTTTTACTCAACCATTTAAAATTTCAGTTTATTTACTTATTTATGTCTTGGATTTTATTCGAGATAGGGTCTCACTGTGTAGCCTAGTCTGATCCTGAATGAGGTTTACCAGTTTCCGTTTCCTGAGTGCTGGGATTACAGGTGTGTGCCACCCATCTGAATTCATTTTTTATATTTTATTAACTCTATATTATTGTTGTAACACATATGAAATAATAGGTAACCACATGTATAGTGTTATAATACACATAGTAAATAGGATAAATGTATGTTGGGAGTATGTAATAAATTTTACTGATACTTGTATGTGCACAAAGTCTTCCATCCCAGAGGTTGAAATAAGCTAAAGCAACCACCTACAATTCTGCCTGCTAATAGATGCATACAAGACAAGGTGGTGATGGTACTGTTGGTGGTGGTGCTTGTAAATGGTACATATATAGGGGGATATAAGAATAGGTTAAAGTGGACTACTAGATAATGAGTAGGTAAAATGAGGATTTTCAGGCAGAGAGAACACTTGTAAAGATACACAGGATATATTCTTGATATGTTTAGGAACTGTAAGATTAATCTGGATTGATGATATCTAAAATAGAAAAGAGAATGACAACATATCTGATGGACATAGTTAACACATAGAAACATACACTGAGATGACTTCATTTGCTGAAAATCTGGGCAAAGGACAGAAGAGTTGGATCAGGATGTAAGCTCTCTGCTACTGATCCAGTGACTTGCTACCCTGTCTGCTGCCATGCTCCCTACCATGATGGTCATGGACTAATTTTCTGAAACTGTAAGCAAGCCCCAGATTAAATGCTTTCTCCTATGAGTTGCCTTGGCCAAGGCATCTTCTCACAGCAATTGAAAAGTAACTGACACAGATACCTAATACTGTGACGGCATAGCCCCCACACCAACCTATAATCTGATATCCACTGTGCGCTTTAAGGGTGGAGAATAGAGGACTTCCCTGGAGTTTCAGCTTGGCTGGTCCCTTGCTTGTTGATGCCCCCTACTGGACTGCCTGCTGTTCTTCCTGTTCTCTTTCTGAACCTGACCTGCTCTTTTCTGCTCCTGACTTGTTTCCTGCTCAGAACCTGGCTTGACTTTTCACCTTGCAACTGGACTCTGTAACTTTACTCTCGTCTCCAGCAGCTTTAGTAGCAGCTCCCTCCAGGCATTGGTCTGGTTTATTATCTTATCAATGCAGACTCTGAGCTCACTTCTAAAACCTCTTGAACTCTGCTGCAGCCTCTTTAACTTGTACTCATTCTCTAACCTATATACATGCATATAGATATATAGAAACATTTACTGTGTGTGATACGAAGATTGGAATTATAAAAACTATATTTGCCTAGGGAGGAGTTGATTCTTTATCTGGCTTTTAATACACTCATAGGATTTAAAAACAAGTACTGCATTAAACTAGAACTGGGGATATGATGATTTGGAAATACCTGACCACTGTAGAAGTCCTGTTAGAAAATTAACAGAATTGTTGAGTTACACCACTTTTCCTTATCCAGGAGGCTGAAGCAGGAGAATTTCAGGTTCCTGGCTAGATTAGACTACATAGTGAGTTTGAGGGTAGCTTGTGCTGTCTAATATGACCCTATGTTACAACAGAAGAAAGGAAGGAAGGTAGGAAGAATAGGTGAATGGATGCATACATGGATGAATGAAAAAGGCTATGCACCTGCTGTCATATTTAGGTTTTTGTTTCCTGGAAAAATAAATTTGACAGAGAAATATGAAAGTAGGAAGTACAGAAGTATAATTTACTAAGAAGGAATAAATTTCCAACGGAGTAAGTGGGCTGGATCAGGGAGAGCGTTTAGTAGCTCAATCGCACCTGTACATATGGATTAGGGTTTTTATGGGTCATTAGCATAGTCCAGGCTTTCTGAGTCATTTCCATAGTATGAGCTCTCTGGTTCCAGCTCTAGATCCTACTAGCTGGAAGCTTGGAGTGGGTGTTGGGGAATAAGGAGTGCAGAAGTGGCAATTGTGATGGTGGCAGGTTGTGCAGCCTTCCTTTATATTAATGGGTTTGTTTTTCGGTGTGCTAAATTTGAAGCCTTTGTGTAACGCTTCCCTGACCTCTTTTCCTTTCCTCTCCAGTCTCAAAATGTCCGGCTGATAGGAGACTAGTCCAACCTTTGTCTTGAAGGTCTTACACTGAACCCTCTAGTCTTGTACAATTGCCATTTATTTCCCTTATCACTATTTATAAAAATGGAAAGATTGTCTATTATATTAATTAGGTTTTGTGGTTATTTTTGATTTATCAGTATATAAAGCAAATGTACTCTATTTGCAGAATCAGAGAAAGATGTGGTAGCCTTACATAGTACAAAGATTTTAATGTCTATCAGGCGTGGGTTTGAATCTTTGTCCTTACACAGGGAGGCTGTATGTAATTTTTTCCCCACACACTCCATATCTATTCACTCTTTTATATATATATATATATATATATATATATATATATATACATATATATATATATACATTTATACACATATACATATATATATATATATATATGTATGTATAAATTCAAGCTTATTTTCCTCTTAGAGACTCATATTTTTCTCTTATTATTTCCTGGGGCTTAAGGTAGGAATTACTACATCTGTCCTTAGCTCCAAGGGAAGGTATTGTGACCTAGGGCTGAGCAGTCAACATTTGTTCCTATGGTGGAAACTCATCATTACATTTTTATGTTGATTTTATGGCCTTTGGACATGGAGCTCTTGGGAGGTAATTAGGGTTAAGTGAGAGTGGGGTCCCAGGATGGAATTCGTGGTTTTATAAAAACAGAGAGACCTGAGTTCTCTCTGTCTCTGTCTGTCTGTCTGTTTCTCTCTGTGTCTCTGTGTTTCTGTCTCTGACTCTCTTTCCCGTTTATGTTTATCTTAAGGCACAGCAAGAAGGTCCTTACCAGAATCTGGCTCCTTGATACTGGATTTCCCAATTTCTAGATTTACAAAATATAAACTTCCATTGTTTATAAACTATCCAGCATGCAGTATTATGTCATAAAAGAAAAGATATCAGGACAACATATTCCAGCAATCTTTCTACAGCCAGAATCAAGCCCCGCTCAGAACACAGGCAATGTGGAGGGAATCAGAGCTGACTGACATAGGAGATACTGACGATAACATCCCTCAGTCTCTGTTTTCTCTCTATCTCCATCCAACCATGCTTTTAGTTACATGGGCTAATGAACAAATTATTTCTTAAGTTAATTTAAGGTGGGCTGATCTTTTCTTGTAATCAAATAACACTAAATAGATATATAACATGGCCTTGGGCAAGTCATGGTTTTTATACAACAGAGGCTGCCCTTGTTGAGTGGATCAGTCACACCTTGTATTCTATCTGATACCCTCCCTAAACTGCTGTGCTCCTAGTACATAGCAGTCCCAAAGAAAGGTGGAATAATAAGAATATTTTCCTAAATTACAGCTTTACGTCCCAAATAGTACTTAAACTAATGTGCTAAGCCCACAAACACACTGTCCTCTTTAAACTTAGTGATCCCTTCCCTTCTAAACTCAGCGACTCCTATCCTCTAAAGTCTGCTCATGTAAGAAATTTCCTTCCTTCGTTGGATCTCCACCATGTTACAACTTCCCCTACTATAAGTAGCCAGTGTTACTAAAGGCCCAGTTTGCCTGAAATATGTCCATAGTGAACCGGCACTCTATGGAAGTTTTCCATCTACCTAACAGGTACTCTCATCTGTAGCTCAGTTTTGTAAAGAGCTATGGCTCTTCTTCTCTCTACCACTCAGGGTCATTGGAGGTTCTCATGTATGAAATCACTACGAGAACATTTGGATGACTATCAGTATTTGAAAAAAAGAAGGGGGAGGGGGGCTCAGTGGTTACGAGCATTTGTAGAGAGCAGAGTTTGGATCTCAGTAACCACATCAGGCAGCTCACAGTTGCCTGTAACTCCAGTTCACTTTTGGGCCTCTGCAAATACCTGCATGCATAGAGCACATGCAAATGTATGTGCGTGCGCACACACACACACACACACACACACACACACACACACAGACACACAAATAAAGAGATCATTTTGTTTAAAGGAAGTTATATTAGTGTCTTTCAGAAAGAAAAAGAACATTGTTTACTGTGATAGTGTTTTCTTTAGAAAACAAAGAAACACTACTCAATCGACCTTTATAAGCACCAGGGAAAGCATAAGTCCATGCCTGGACCATTATACTTAAATATCTCACCACAGGACTTCTCTCTGATGACTGAAAACCACAGACATTTTCCCTTTCTTTTCTTTCTCAAAGTACATGAAAACCTACTTATTATTCTATCTCGAATATGCAAGAGCTAGCATTTACCTTTAAGGCTGGTTCTTAAAAGCCTGTGCACATACACACACAAAGTAAAATAAAGGTTTGTTGCTGTCTCACATACTTCTCATATTCACCTTTTCATATCGAGCACAGGTTGTAAATACATTTTTGAGCAAAGCATTTAAGAAATGGCAAATTTCAACCCTGGAACACTGCATTAGTCATTCAAAGGAGATAAACTTTAAAATCAGTTCAAATACTTGTCTGTGCCACCTTTTCCCTCCCACTTCTTTCCTTATATACCATATTATATTTGATGAACCAGATATTTAAATGATAATTTGTGTTACCTGAGAAAGTTTACTGCAGTTGCCAAAGTAGCCTAATTTCTATCCCTGGCATCTTCAGAACCTTGAATCATTTGCATTACGTACAGATTCCTCAATTATATAGAGAGATTGTACATGAGTGTGGCTGTTGAGGTGTGGGATGGGTGGAGAACCTGTTAATATATTCAAATGTATGCTAACCCCAGGAGATGAACTATTGTCTTACTCTCTGTCTTAGAAATCTACCTTGAAGTTTTCAAATGTACGGGTTGCATGTTTAATTTTTACCTATTTTATGGTAAGGGTCTGACATTGGATGGAAATGGTACTTGCAAGATTCTATTTTAAGGCCAAGAGATAAGCTTGCACAGCAGAATAATATTAGAAAGCAAGCACAGGGAGTTTAAACAATTGTTTCCTTTTGCCAGAAAGATGGTCCTTTTCTTAATTTTCTCCATCTATTTTCACTGGCTAAAAATACTATGAAGTGTAGTATCTGGGGCCGGGGGGGTGGTAAATTGTTCTATGTGCTACAGTCTTCTATGCAAGTGTGTCTTGTAACAAAAACCTATCATTCATGGGGCTGTGAATACAGTTTCATATATTCAATGTAGATTCTGATGTATTTGCCCTAATTTTTTTTTTATGGCATCTGTGCAGTATAATCCAGCCTTCTGAAAAGTTCTTAAGATGCTTTTATCCCCATTTACTGTATCTGTGAGAAAAGCAATTAGATTAACTCAGTATTCATAAGAATATATGCTTTTAATATGTGCGATTTGATGAAATCTGGGAAAGCCAGATTCTTTCCAAATGAATCTCCCAATGAGCAGAAGGGCTCTGATCACATTCTTTATTACTAGAAGAATAGCAAATGCCTGAAAACGAAAATGTCTGTCGGTGGCATCTGTTCTTTTTAACCTAGGCAAGGGGCTGAAATATCTTTCCATATGGGCACGTGGTTTATAGCTTTTTAGGTAATTTCAATAAACAGACAAAGTTGCTAGTACTTCATGCGGTTGTTTTTCTTGCTGTTTCTTTTCTAACAACCCTAGGTGGATATTTTACTAAAGAGGTACATTGATTTTAATGTGGTGAAGACAAGTGTTTTAGTTACGGTTTCTATTGCTGTGAAGACACTCCATGACCATGTTTACTCTTCTAAAGGAAAGCATTTAATTGGGGTTGACTTACAGTTCAGAGGGCCATTGTCAGCATGGCTGGAAGCATAGTGGCAGGCAGGCAGACATGGTGCTGGAGAGGGAGCCAAGAGTTCTACATCTGTAGTGGCAGGTAGCAGGAAGAGAGAGAGAGTCACTGGGCCTGGCTTGAGTTTCTGAAACCTCAAACCCATCCTAGTGCCTCATGTTCTCTAACAAGGCCACACCTTCTTCAACAAGGCCACACCTCCTAATAGTGCCACTCTCTATGAGCATATGGGGGACATTTTCATTCAAATCAATCATAGTGAGAATCAGCTAAGTCAACTGATTTCCCTATCATTACTGACTAGACACTGGTACATAAAATCTTTATAGAAATATTACACTAATTTAGTGTGTGTGTGTGTGTGTGTGTGTGTGTGTGTGTGTGTGTGTGTGTAGTGAGTGTGGTAAATATTTGTCATGGTCCAGTACATGTGTTCAAGTCAAAAGACAACAATTGGAAGTTGAGCCTTTCTTTTACCATGTGGGTCCTAGGGATCACTGCACTGTCTTGGCTCTCTAGGGAAATAAATAATTAAATATTTCAGCAAAGTATTCATTTTTACACAATACTAACTTGAGCCATACATGTTCCTTGCCCCTTTAGTTGCTCTTTAAAGTACACCCCTCTGTTTCTGTACCTTTCAACACAATTAGGGTGCCCTCATATTGTAATGAAGTTACTCATTTTGAACATTTGAAAACTAATACAGAGGGAAAGAAGAAATGACTTGTTCAATGTCACATAGACAATTACAAGCTGTATAAATGTCAGCATAAGCCGGGTTTTTTACTTCAATCCTATCTCACTGCAGGGAAAACAAATCAGAGCACATAGTTTCTTCATGAACACATACATACAGACAAAGTCCTGGTGAATAAATGAAAGAAAAGGTATGCTTGGAGCACTGCAAATACTCAATTAATCTCAAAGATGGCAAAGATGATCTTGTCCCAAAGAATCCTGGAGGTTTATCCTCTATTCTCTATCTCAAGAAACAGTAACCAAGAAACAAAACAGCAACAAAGAGCTAAAGTGGTGACACCTCATTTTCTGGTTGTGTGTCTCATGATATATAATCCATCCCTTTTCACACATGCTCTGCAATGATGAGATGGCAGCCGGGGAGGACTTTGCTAGAGCTACAGAGCCAGTTACATGCTGCTTGGACTTTCAAACATCAACATGGTGAGATAAAAAAAGCTTTTAAAAATGAATCAACTATAACATAATATAGTATAGAAAGAAAGCTACCAATGTTAGGCTAGAGGAATGGAAATAAGAGATTGGAATTATTGGAAATTGGAGACTATGACAGACTTTAAAAAGTTAGAACCTAGATTCTTGAGATGCGTCCTGGGCTGGCTGCTGCTGGTGTCTTGAACATGGTTAGGATGTGTCTGGGAACAAAAAGGAGGGTATCAGTACTAAAGTTTCAACTCTTCTCCCTGTCCCTCTCCCTGGACCTCTCCTTCCCCCTCTCGCTCTCCCTCTCCCTGTTCCTCTGCCTCCCTCTCTCCCTCTCCCATGTGTGTGTGTGTGTGTGTGTGTGTGTGTGTGTGTGTGTGTGCGCGCGCGAGCACGCGCATGAAGGGTCACAGAAACACACAGGTGATAGTACCACCCTATGTTTTTCTAGCTTTTTGTTTTCAGTCCAGTACCCACTAGCAGAAGCACTAGTAGACCTTGCCACAAAATAGTCAGGAAAAAATGTTAGCCCTGTCACCAGCTGGTATCACAAAAGCAGCAAAAGTTCGCAAAATATAACTAGAAAGGTGGGTTTAGGAAACACCAACTTAGTAAGTAGTACAGAGGATTCTTGTGAATGGACAGAGATTCCTTCTAATCAGCCTCCTCTTCCTCCTCACATGAAGGTATTTGCGAACTTCCATGAGGCTTATTATTATTTCTGTGGGAGACACTATCATAATATTTTATCTTTTATCCTCTGTTTCCTGATCTTCAAAGGCTGTCCTTTATGTTTTCTGGCTTAATGGATTCCTGGATCCCTCTTCTACCATTCTAGTGATATAGCTTGCTATCAGCTCACTTAGAAACTCTCTGTGTACCAAACCCAGTGGCCTCTTTTCCAAGTTCATTCTAATTACCTTTTGCACATGTCCTATTAGTATCAATATCCTTGTGTCTTGAGGCTCTTTCCAAAGCACATTTCTCATCTTATTTCTGTCTGCCTACAGTCTTTTCTATCCTCCACTTTCTACCTCTTCCAGCCATTCTCTGGAGGTTGGAGTGATGTCTCTTGCAGTTTGGGACTGGGAGATCTTTCTGATCTCAATTTTCTTGAGGGATTTCATCTTGTACTTTTAGCTACAGCCTATATGTCATTGGCTTTTAATCTATAATTGATAACTCATACAAACTTCTTGAAACCTGATTGCATATGTCTCTCTGCTGAACAGCTCTAATTGAATGACCAATTGACATCTCAAGTCTGAAAGGTGCAAAACACAGTTCATTATCGTTTCCCAGTGAAACCTGCTTTTCATCTTTCAGTCTTTTTTCTTTATTATTAACACCATTGGCTATTAAATCACCCATACTGAAGACTTAGAGTCATTTTTGCCTAATTTCTCTCTTCCTCAGCTTCTGAATCCAATCAGTTGTCAACTCCGGTGAATTAAGGTATCGTTTAAATAGCACTTGAATTTGTTTCACATTTTCAGTCCTGTAGGCACTGCTTGGATCTCGCTCTCCCAAGTGTCTGACTTTGACACTCCCCCTCACTCCCTTTTTTGAGGCCAAGAACTCACTCCAGGCTGGTCTGCAGCTGGAGGTCCTCCTGCCTCCTCCTCCTCCTCCTGAGCACTGGAATTACTGCTACCACTTGGTTATAATACTAATAATAATTGTTATTTTTATTAATTTTGACTGTTACAATAATATAATTCCTCAGTGCAATTTCAGCATCCAGTTTCTCTGATCAACTCCAGAGTGACTCATGCCTGTAATTCTAACATGGTTGAGATTGAAGTGGGAGGATCCTCATTGGTTTGAGGTCAGTTTGGCTACACTGGGAATTCCAAATCTGCATAGGCTAGGGAGGCTCTGTCAAAAAAAAAGGCAAAGCAAAACAATATCTCTACCAATAACCCCAAGATTAGCATCAAAAAGCAAATCTGGTTCTGCTACCCTTTTATGTCTAAAAAAAACAACAACCCACAAACAACAACACTTCCTACTTCCTGAATAATTCATTACAGAGTCAGTCTCTCTCTCTCTCTCTCTCTCTCTCTCTCTCTCTTTCTCTCTCTCTCAATGCCTTATAACCCCTATCTTGTTCAACTAGCCTACTTTTATGAGGTATCCCTTGAGTCATCCAGGAAAAGGGATTTTCTTTCGAACATTTCCTCATTCCTTTGCATTTACTTGGATAAACACAAAGCTCTTTGAATTTCACTTCACATTTTTACATGTCTCCCTTTCACCCTAGACTTATAGGTTCTCCAGAGGGCAGAGCCTTGCTTTAATCATCTTGGCATTTAAAGCACTTGGCATAGTGCCTAAAAAAAGAAGTTTCAAAAGCATTTGTTAACTCAGCAAGTAAGTCAGTTCATTCATGTGAAAGTGGTTAGTGTCTGGCAACAGGTTGTGCTTTCCTTTCCTACATTTGAAAGCTCATTGGCCTGAAAATGAGTGAGGACCTCAATGAACTGGCCCAGAATTATTAATGAAGAAAGAACCAAATCAACTAGTTGTCAACTTACATTTTACAAGGCTATCAGGGAGTTTGCTGAAGTGGCATCCATAAAGTATCGCCAACATGGCTGTCCAATTGTGAGCTGAACAAGAATAACAACAAATATACCAAATTGGACAGAGAAAAGCCCACAAGGTTATGACCCTACACAATGGACTATGGACAAACAAGGAAAGCTAGGAGCAAGAGATGGAGAGATGTGCCAAATGATCAGCCCTGAAAACCTGCATAAAAGCCCACATTATAAAGACCAAATAGGTTATACTAGGGATTTGTGTATATATACATACATATACATGTATATACACATATATGTACATATAAATATACAAATACATATATGTATGCAATAATAATTAGTAGGAAAAGGTCATAATTAAAGAAGAGTGGTATTTGAGAGGCTTTGGAGGGAGGGACAGGAAGGGAGAAATGTAAATTATAATTTCAAAAGCATGTTGCACAGTGCTAAACTTATGTGACATAACAGTATGCCATGTCCTTGTCACTGAGAACTGCTCTCAGGAATCAGTGGAGTGTTCTGTGCTTTAGGGTTGCAATTAAGTGTTACATATCCCTTTTAAGGTTTCCTTTCTTTTATGGTTTAGTGTTTTGTAGTTACATACACCCAGAAGCTTTTAATGATAGACTCATTTTTCCAAATCTAGTACATACATCATTGTTATGTTTCATAAATGCAGCCCTCCAGGTCATACAGAAGCACATTGCAGAGATATTTGTATTATGTTATTTCTTATGATACTTGTTCTATATATAAATAGCACTTTTGCAATTCTAGGGTTGTCATTGTAAGTACCTTGACATATGTAGTTTTACAAAGCATAAAAAAGGTGTGTGTTTGTGTGTGTACATGCATAGTAATGATCAATCCCATGAACTATGGCATGCTAAGCTAGCGCACTTATCACTGTATGCCATAACACACTCAGCCCCACAAATTATATTTTAAATATACAACCTTATTTGTACTCCAAGATTCCAGTGGCTTTTGCAACTCTAAATTCTCTGATTCTCTGATTAAGTTCTAGCTTTTTGCTAAAGGGAAAGAATCATTCCCTCTTCTCAAAGGAGAAACTGAGTCAACTAGAAATAGTGTAGAAAGTACAATGTCTTTGATTACTTTCAATTGCCTCTCTAGAAGGTGAGATTATGACAGCATAACTTTCCATAATTGCTCCTCTAAACAAGATTCACAAAATAATATGAATTTTAAAATTTTGTACTCTCACTAAAGTATATTCCATTCAGCAAATTTTGAGCCTTGATTACTTTTTGTTTGTGGAAAGTTGCTTTTTTTTTCTTGAAGGGAACCCACCCCCTTTTTCTCACACTTGTTTACATGTATGGGAGTAGATTTGACACATGCAAACTCTGTGGATTTTCCACATGTTATTCAGAAGGCTCTTAGAAAACTTCCCTTGTTTTAAAGGGGAAAATAAGAAACTCAAGGATCTTTGCTGAAATGAAATAAATAACCTGTAAAGAAAATACACAGATTGGTTTTCTTAAGTGAAGGATCATTGTCAAAGTATCCTTGTCACCAGCCACAGGAAAACATGAAGATGTCACTGCCTTTCAATGTCTATGTGACCCACACTCACTGTGGCTCATAAACTTAATTTGAATGTGGTTTCCCTTCTATCTGACCTGTGAAAAATGAGTAACATTAGGATGTGTTGAGAACTCCGGAAAATATCTACATAAGAGAGATAAATAGCGAACAATATACCACCTGCATACGTCCTGCCTACCAGAGCTCCCATTTACATTCAGCAAGTAAGGAAAAGCAGGAAAGGTGGGCAAATTGTCATTCTTTCTCTCCATGTGATTACCAGAACTCCATCAGAGGAAGCTGAGAATTTCCCTTGTAGCTGATAGATAAGGGTGTGATGATTGTGTGCTGTGATTTTATTTGGTAGTGTTACATTGTTTAAATAGACTCATACTGAGACAATTAAGACACAGGCAACTAGCCTGTGTTTCTGTATTATAAAAGACACACCAATTATTCCAGCTTTTTTTGGAAATGGTGTAGCTTCTGCTTCATTGGCAGCAGACAGTGTGTTGCAGCAACAAATGTAACATAATGTAAATGATGGAGCCAGTACCTGGGCATCAGTGAGATATACAGGTGTACACCAAGGTGAGTATTCACCTTTGACAGATTTCAGAAGCCAGAGGGTTTTTTTTTCACTTTTAAACATCTTGTAAATGCCCTGTTGTTGCTAAAGCTGCTCTTAGCACCTTCTCTGTGGGTCTAGAGATTAGTGCTTGTGGTGACAATCTCATTTTGAGGACAAAAAGAAAGAATTCTTACCAACCAGGGCTTCTTTTGATCTTTCTAAACTTGCAGACAAAATTACTGTTTTTCTCTGAATAGAACGACTGATAAAATTGGAATGGCTTTTTTTCTCTGGTGGTGTACTGTAAAAGTATATTGCTTTTTAACACATTAACATTAAGTCTTGCCTATGGGAAGAAAAGCACAGGGAAAGCCAGGTGCCTTCCAGCTTTGCAGTGCCTCAGTAGGTTAGTGTGAAGAGGCTATAAGATGAAAGAGCTGTCTTTGTATGTTATGGTTCATGGGTTACCTGCCAGGGAATCGGACTTCTTTTCCTTAGAAGTACTTCTTTGGTGTTTCATGGCTCACAGGATAGGAACAAGTAGGAGTTAGTTCATTATACATATGCATATATATGCATATATTATTGTGTATATAGTATTTCCATTTTACTACTTTCCCTTTTCTCTTTTACCACTCTCTTCTCCTATTCTTACTGGTCAGTATCCCTTGTGCCACCTCCAGCAGTGTTCACATGGGAATGGCCTGCTCATACACTTAAATGAACAGTGCTAGGTAGATGAACAAGTAGATTCTCTGTCCTCAGGCCTCTATTCCAACTAATAATATTTTCAATGCTTATCCATAGATTCTTGCAACATAACTGAACATCTCTGGCCTGCCCAAATCCATCAGACTAGAAGTGCGTGAAGACCAGGCTTTTCTGTGAGATTTATGATTCTTGTAGTTTTTAGTCAAGTACAGACTACATCTATCTTCTGGCTGATATGTATTTTCAATTCCATCGTTGTCTGAAACAAGGTGGTACATTTTTTTTTAACAGAAAATATAGTATATAGGAAAGGGCATTGACCTGTGAGACAGAAACCTGGTTTCAATTGTTAACTCTACTACCAACTACTAATTTGATGTTAGTAGCCTTGGATCAGCTACTTACTATCTGAGGTATAAGTTTCCCTCTGTAAACAGAAATATCTATATGTACCTGTGTCAATTTTAGACTTATATTCAACAAATAATTTACAATGACAGCAAATTTTCTTTCCTATACACAGACTGAATGTGAATTGTTAAAACAGGTGGGCAATATATAGAATAGTGTATGTACTAGGTAAGAAGTGTTATATTTTTAAGCGGAAAATATGAGCCTATGTTTGTATGTATGCAAAAGGATACACATAGTTTAGTGTCTTTAAAATAATGTTATTTTTGTATTATGTGAAAAATACATATTCTATTTAGTTACTTCTTTTATATATACATTTTATTTATTTATTTTTTGTACATCAGTGGTTTGCCTGCGTGTATGTCTGTGTGAGGGTTTTGGATTCCCTGGAATAGGAGTGACAGATAGTTGTGAGCTGACATGTGGGTCCAGGGAATTGAACCTGGATCCTCTAGAAGAACAGCCAGTGCTCTTAATCTCTGAGCCACCTCTCCAGTCCCTAGTTATTACTTTTTAATATTTTTCAAAACACAGTGTAACATTTGTTATTTGTCATCTTTGTTTTTGGGAGGGGTGATTTGGTCTCTACTCAATGGTTCTGTTTCAATAATGTTGGTTGAAACTTCAGTCATGGATGAACTAGAATAGACTACAGACTCTAATATGACTTCATTTACATACCTTAGTGGGCATGGCTAGACATGTGTCCATCTAGAGTATTAGAAAAGTTAGGACTGGTGTATCTCTCAACCTCTATCAAGGAAAGTTCTCTTTGCAACATACAGAGACCATTACAGAAAACCACATCCATTCAAAATGTAGAATTGTAGAACTCAGTCAAATGGATATATTTATAAAACACTCCTACATATAAGGTTCATGGCTTGTTTTGGAAGAGGGGACAGAAATATTGTAAATACCCGTATAGAGGAATATTTAATTATTTAATCCAGCAACATGGCTGCTCTAGGAAAGGATCACATTGAAAGGCCTGTGTGATAGCTAGGAAGGGATCACATCCAAGAAACTATATGAAGGAATGAAGGGATCAAATCCAAGGGTCTATATGAAGGAATCACATCCAGGGGTCTCTATGAAGAGATCACAGTCAGAGGCCTCTGTGGTCTGGATGGAATGCAATAAGAATGTTAGTACATACCTTCAATCCCAGTATTCAGTAAACAGTGGTAGCATAGACCTTCAATCCACAAGACAGAAACAGAGTGTGGGAGCAGACACAAGAAGAAGAACTCATAAAGAGTCAGTGTGAGACAGGAAGTGACATCTGAGATGAGTCAGCGTGAAGTGTAGACAAAGTGACAAATAAGAGGAAGAGTTGGCACAGTGAGTCTAAGTGAGGATATGCCCAACTTGTGTGATAGAAAAGTAGGCTCTCAGCTCAGAGAGGGAAGACCTAAAAGATAAGAGACAGAGGCAGTATGAGGCAGGCAGTCTGAAGCAGTTTGAGAAGTCTGAGCAAGAGACATAGAGGCAGTTTGGCAGAAGTTAGTGTCAGCTGGGAAGGGTGAGTCAGTTTGAAGGTGGGCAGAGGAGTTCAGTCTGAGAAGTTGCAGGAGTTAGAGTCTGTCCAAGTAAAAAGAGTTCAGTCAGAAACAGTCAGCTGGCTTAGAAGGTCAGTTTGAACCAGCAGTTTAGAGCCAGAAGAGTGAGTGAGTTGAGTTGAACCAGAAGAGTCAGAGTTCAGTATAGCTCTGAGTTCAGAAGGAGCTAGTCAGAGTGGCTTAGTCAGAAGTAAGGAGGCTTAAACATTCTAGATTATATGGAGGCTGAGGCTGAAGTCTTCCAATTCTAGGCCTGAACGTATTAAATTGTATGGAGGCAGAAATACTCCAGGCCTCTAGGACTAGGAGCTGGGAGTGAATAATCCAAAGAATAAACTGTCCCTTGAATCTGAATCAATGTCTGCAAGCCAGAGGAACAGGGAGTTTGCTCTGAGATTCTGTCTCTTAGTAAAGTCTTAAGAGTCACACTCATGAAGTCTTACCAACGTAACTGTGCAAACATGAGCTGAATTAGGATGGCACTAATAGACACGCTAAGGTGGACAGTGGGAAGCTCACAAAGCCCCAGTCTTACACAGAGAACTACAGACAACTAAGGAATCCTGAGAAAAGGAGAAATAGTCTTCCTCAGGGAAGAGCATACCAATTGGTTTTCCAATACCCAATGACAAACTCTGAAAACATACATTCAAATAACATTGTACAGATTGAGCAAGTTGTATTTATGTATTTAGGTGTGTGTGTGTGTGTGTGTGTGTGTGTGTGTGTGTAAAAACAATTACCGAAAAAAAGAGGCCATGAATTTGAAAGCAAGAGGAAGGGGAAGAGAAAAATGATTATACTATAATCTCAAAAAGTATTTTTAAAGTCAGGCATTTCTTTTCTCTGTTATCCTAGGGCTTCTCTTTCCAACTGACTTTTCTACGTAACTTCTCCTTGAGATTAGCTGGACTTCCTCACCAGAATCTTTTAAAAGCACAAAAGTGGAAGGTTCTACACCCTCTTACATCTTAGACTTTGGATCCCATAGTGGCATTTCTGCTTTTTCCTTTGACTAAAATGGTCACTGGGCTAGTTAGCACTGGCATAGAATGACTATGAAGAAAATAGTTAAAAATAATATTAACATGCATTTTACAATACCATTTTCTTTCAAAATTCATATACACACTGGCACATGTGTGTGTGTATATGGGTGTGTGTATGTGTGTGTGTGTGTGTGTGTGTGTGTTTGAGTATACATGACAAAAAATCTACAGCCACTAATCTTGGTGGTTGGTATGTCATTGGTGGTAAAGTGTTAAACATAACTGCCTTCCATGATTCTCATGGTGTGAGTCTTCTCACAGATATGGTTCCTGCTGGATAATCTTGTTTGTCAACTTGATTAGATCTAGAGTTGCCTAAGAGACAGATCTCTGGGAAGGTCTGTGGGGGCACTTCCAGGAAGGATCAACTGCAGAGAGAAGTTCTGCAATCTACCTTACAGTGAACATGTATTATGATTCTTCCACACTATTTCAGTCATGACCAGTTGGATGTATTTGCAAGAGTGCTAAGTAGAAGAGGTGCATAGCATACATGCAGCCCAGGAAACAGTCACAATTTTGACCTGATGCTCTTGGTTGTTAGCACTTCTTTCTAGCCAACAGTGCTAATGAGGCTCTTGACATTATACTTTTCTTGACATTTGTGTTCTTCTCCTATGTTATATAGCATTGAAGTAATTATTGAGTCAAATAGTGTGAGAGCCAGAAAAGTCTTCATTGAGTAACTCACTTAATAGTGTTTTTCTCAAATCATGTTCCAAGCCCTTGCTTCTCTTGCTATATTGATGAGTGCATCTCAGGGAATTATAATGTTAACAGAATTCCTGCTAGGGATGGCTTTTTTTTTTGTCCTATGAATGGGAGCACCTCACAAATATGTGTCTGGACAGTTTAAATCTGAGGATACTAATAGCTGAGCACCAGAGAAGAATCACCTAGTGTGGTTACTAGAAGCTGCAATCATATGAGGAAAGTAAACAAGACTGCACAGGTGAAAGTGTGAGGTGTTATTTGTGAATCTTTAAAATTTCTTCTGAGACTCAAGGTGTCCAGATTACCCAAGGCAATTCAAGAGGTTAGTGACTGTTCCTTTGTTTTAAGTAATCATTGCTGGAAATGCCATTTCCTTCCTGCTTTTTGACAAATTGCTTTGTCCTTAACTTCTGTAAAAGAGGTGTTAAAAATTTCAAAACTTTTAGAACAATACTATTTGCAACTCTCCTAGCCACTTTCATGCTACTTTTTCTTCTCTCTTACTCGCTTTCTTCTCTCTCTCTCTCTCTCTCTCTTTCTCTCCTAATTCAATTAGATTAGAGAACTAGTTTGAATCTAGTGAAGCAGAGTTTTGAAGGTTATTGATATGTAGAAATGTTAATTTTAATGACAAGTCTTCCCTGTTTGTATCTGTCAGTGTTATTTTAAAAATTTACTTCATTCCAGAGGTCAGACTTGGAATAAACCTCTTAAGCCTTTATTTTCCCATATGTAATTGCTAATGCTAGACACATCTTTGTTCATGCCAATTTTTACACCAGGTAAGCTTTCTCCTATTAGTCATTGCAATTGTGTGTGTGTGGTGTGTGTGTGTGTGTGTATGTGTGCATGTAGACATATGTCTATGCTCAACCATGTGGAAGCTAGAAGATAACCTCAGAAGTCTTCCTTAGGAGCACAGCCCACCTCTTCTGAGACAACATCTCTAATTGTCCTGGAACTCACCGATTTGGCTAGACTGGTTGGCCAGCAACCCTCAGGGATTCTTCTGTGTCTGCTTTCTCAATGCTGGCATTACAAATGCATGCCACCAAACATGGCATTTTATGTGAGTTCTAGAGGTTGAACTCAGGTCCTCATGTTTATAAGGCAGAAACTTTTCAGTATGAGGTAGTCCCTGGTCTTTTAAATTTCATAGTCACGATTCTTTCAGTGTGAATCTGAAACAAAGGTGAAGTTTTATTATGGCTTAATAGGTTAATCTAGCTACTTTACTAAGATGAAACATAAGTGGCCAGAAAAGTGTGTATTATAGTAAATGCTTCCGGGCTGTGGTCAGGAAGGCTTGCAAAGAGAAATTTTCTTAGGAGTAAGAAAAAAAAAAAAGAAAATGACAATATTTTGAGATGCTCCAATTATACATTTCTTAGGACAAATTGCATTATTTTATTCAATTCTTGATGGCTTTGAGAATGTCAATGTCACACCTCCATTAAGTCACATAGCTATCAAGAATTTGTACCAGGATTCAAAACTGATTATTTTAAGCATCAAATTTACCTTACTTCCCAATGTACTATTAGTATGGTATGAACAGATAGTAAATGCTGTTTTGCCTGCTTTGGTTTGTGGTTTGGTTCCATAATAGATGCTTTTTGATTTTTATTTACAGTGATTAGCTACTCAATTTGAGAACTAAGAAAGCAAGTTTTGCACCCAGGAATATTTGATCTCTTCATCTATCCTAGTAATGAAGCCAGATTGAGAAATCTTAACATGTAACCCTTGCTAACCAAGAACTGGTGTGTTTCAGTTAGGTTTTGTTTTTTTTTTTTTTTTTTTTTTTTTTTGGTCAACTTGATACAGCTGGAGCTATTTGGAAAAAGAAACCTCAACTGAGAAAATGCCTCAGTCAGATTATCTGTAGGCAAGTCTGTAGAGCATGTTCTTGATTAATGATGAGGGAAAGCCTGGCCTGCTAGAGGCAGTGCTACCCTTGGGCAGGTGGTCCTGAGTTGTAGACACAAGCAGGCTGAGTAAGCCATGAGAAACAAGCCAGTAAGCAGCACTCCTCCATGGCTTCTGCTTTAGTTCCTGCCTCCAGGATCCTGTCTTGATTTCCTGCCCTGACTTCTCTCACTGATGGACTGTACTGTGGAAGTATGAGTGACACAAATCCTTTCCTTCCCAAGTTGCTTTTGGTCATGGTGTTTTATCACAGCAATAGAAACTCTAAGACACTGTGTGACATTTACCATACTTCTTATTTATGTTACTACATGCTGGACTGTCATGTACAATTAAGACTTATTCCTCTGTTGGAGAACATTAAAGAACATCAACAATAAACAATGAGACAACCAGGCAGTGAGAAAAGACAAAGGTTACTTTATAACCCAAGCACCTCCAGCCATGACCCTCTCTGTCAACTAAATTGAATTGCTTGCCTATTAGAACTTCAGCCTCACTTGCTGTCCTAATAGACACATTGTAGTAAGATACTCAGTCATAGAGTTGCTTCTACTTTCCCATAATGTCCAATCTTAAGGGAACTTCTGTTTCCTTAGATCCTCCTTCAAATACCCCCTCAATCCCAAATCCTTAAATAGGTTCTTCCAAATATACTCTTTCTGAGATTCATCATGATTCCCTGGGTCTATCTTGTCTCTCACTGTAAAAATAGCAGGCCCACCTTGCTTAACCACAGGTACATACCTGTTGAATAGATGTGGCATCTGATTTGCATGATAAGATCTTTGGAGCTTCCATGTTGCTCAGAATACGGTAAGCAGTTGGCTCAGATAGTTCTCTCTCCTTGGGTCAGTGCTGTATGAGAAAGAATCTTTAGCTTCTTAATAGACTTTCAGTCTTAATTTAAATTTCTGGGCATTATTAGCTAGATTTCCATATTTAAGTCTCTCTAGACAAAAAAGGATTCTTAGTGAGTGGGATGAATGCAAATAACACATTGTCAGGAAATTTGGTTTCCCTTTTTATTTCTAGTGGGCAAATGTGTTTACTGTAGCCATGGTCAAATTGTTTGACCTCTTTGGGCCTTAAAGGTTTAGCTGCAAAATGAGATAGTTGCATACTAGGAGTCTCTGGGGTTCTTTCTAACTTCAATATGGTGATTCTAATCCTTGAAAGTCACACTGGGCATATCATCTGCTCTTTCTCATATCTGCATCCATATACTTCTGAGGAGTTTTATAATGTGAATCATATCAAATACTTAACTTTCAAAAGATATTCAAAGTACATAAAGGTAAAATCTGTAATTTTCTTCACAAATATTTGCAAACAGATGGCTAACATAATTGTTTCTGGTGTAAAAGCAGACATTGTTAAAATATAATAAGAAGCAGATAAATCTGCAGAAACTCTCTTAGCTCCATCTCCAGAGGATCAGTGCTAATAAGTCAAATTAGTCATTTTTATTTAGAAGATATAAAAAGGCATATGGTTTCATGCTGTACCAGCTGTCATAAAATTTTGGAGAAAAGTGTTGTTTACAAAGCTTCTAGGGGAATGTTTCATGGAATCATTTTAACCTTTATAGCTTGCAAAACCAATTGACTTCCTTTCTTCATAACTCTTGTTTTGGCCTGAATTCTCTTTAACAATAAAGGTTTAGCAGGAAGGGGAACATACAGCTGAGAAAATTAATCAGACTACTGTCTAAAGAAGTACCTGTTATAGATGGCTTTTATATGGAAGTAGGAGTTTTTTTATATAAATCTAAAATATGTAATGATGAAATTTATTTAAAGACTTATTTTCAAATGATAGGAAAAATTCTACAAAACTGTTCTCTATTGTTTAACCCTAACATATAGTAGGGAT